>VWZU01016808.1:612481-647160 GCA_013397095.1 Sterrhoptilus dennistouni | reverse complement strand
CTCCTTCTCCTCCTCCTTCTCCTCGTCCGGCGCCGCCCGCACGCCTCGCTCCGGGCCCGGGAGGCGGAGGGAGCCAAAGGAGCGGGACAGCGGCTCCTCCTCCGGCCCCCGGCCCTCAGCACGGCCAAGGGCGAGTCCCCCGGCCCGGCCCCCGCCTGCCCCTGAGGGCAGGGCTGGCCCGGAGGAGGATGGAGCTCCTTCCCCAGACCCGACACACACGCCCGCCCGCCCCCGGGCTGCCCTTTAGGCTCTGAGGATTTGAGGTTTTTTAGGAAAAGCCAGGCTGGGAGTGGCGGTGGCTGGAGCGGGATCCCTCCTGCAGTGTTGCCCGGCAGGGCCCGGCCTTACCAGCCCGGAGTTGGAAAGTTGCTCCTTCCCCAGGTCGCGGCGAGTTTGGTCCTCGCTGGAAGAGCAGAGCGAGGTTGCCCCCTCTCTTCGGAAGGAGTCAGATGTTGGTGTTCCTGACCCGTTCCTGGCCGGGGTTTGCTCCGTTTCCCCCACCCGCCGGACCAACTAAGAGAAAAACCCCGATGTTTGCGTGCCTTTTGCCTCGCTGCTCGTAGTCGTTCTGTAAATTAAGCACAGAGGATGTTTTTTACCCTGGTCGGTATTTAGCAGTGGGGCACTGATGGTCACTTGAGGGTGGATGTGCATTCACAGAACGGCTGCGGCAGCCTGAGATTTGCCCGGGGGCTTCTTTGGATGATTTTGGAGACACAGATGGGTGTTCACCGGTGCTTTTCGCGGTGTTCAGGTCCCCATCAATCTGCGTCCAGTTGCAGCCAGAGGTAGAGAGCAAGAACATACCAATACTATTGTTTTGTGACTCTTAACAGAGCTAAAAACCAGCATTACCTGATTTCAGCACCTTTCCACCTCTTACCCAGCCTGCTCCCCTTTATGTATCACAGCCCAGCTCTTACCCAGACCTTTCTTACACCATTTTTAGCACAATGTTTGAAAACACCCTAAAATAACTTTTTCTTTTATTATGATAGCACCTCTAATTTCCTGGCAATAATTTACCCACATAGTCAAGCTAATTTTTCCCCTTTTTTCCCTCCTCAAATCTCATCCCACTCTTCCTTATGTCTCCATTGATTGTGTCACTCACACTAATGCCTTTGTATCTCCAGCCTTCCCTTTTCTGAAGTCTGAAAGCTTCAGAGTGATGCTGTCAGCAAGTGGAAAATTCAAGGAGTTTGGCTTGGCCTGTGTAGGGACTCGACAGGAATTTCTCACACATCAGATGGGAAGAGAGTTAAATGACAATGGAATGTTCTTGCTCTGTATCTACATTGCAGACCAGAGAAATAAAACTGGGCTGGGAACACATTTAGCAGAGCCACACTGGTGGTGAATGTGTCTCCAGGGGTTTAGGAAGCAGCGAGAGCAAGGCAGGAAGCCCCATCTGGCTGCAGGAGCCAGAGTGTCTTGGAACATTTCATTTTGAAGCTCACCTCAGAAGGAAAAGATGATCCATCCAACTTTGTTCTTGCCCCTGCCAGCTGCAGCTCTGCTCTCCTCCCTCTGCTCACACTAAAGGGCACAACTCAAGCTTTTATGTGCAGAACACTGACTACACTTAACACTTTACTCTTAAAATTGGCTAATTCTTCCCAAATTGCAAAAATTAATCCAAGTGCAGATTCCCCCACAGTCCCCCAGTGAGATACTAAATCCCCAGATATACCCATTTCACAAAGTTAAACATTTATTAGGAACAAGAGCTATTACAAAAAAGGTATCCATAGTCTAAATATATACATGAGGTTTAAACATAACATTTTCATGTACCTTTAGCTATAAAAATACATTAGATTAACTGTATCCTAATTTATAAATATAGTTCTTTTCTTTAAAAAAAACAACTAGTATTCATATGAAAGCCTTACTGTGCAATGGAGGAATATATATACCCTCTAAGGGGTTATTTTAAAGTTAGTGTCTAGTGTTATATAACTTAGAAAATTCAGTGTGTAGAGTCAAACCCTGATTTATACAATAAGAGATACATTGACTTTTAAAAAACTCGATAAGGGGGGGAAAAGTGAAATATATATCATACATATAAAGCCAGAAGAGTAGGATTTTAAGAATTTCAGATTATTTCAGTTTCCACCACTGTTTATCCGAAATACAGAGATACATCAAGATAACCAGCCTTTTACTATTTGCCTCACCTCCCTACTGTCTGGCTGCAGCCCAAGGAAACCCTCAGGTGGGCAAGAATAAAATGTTTGTCTGAGAAGATGTTTGCCCTCTTAAGTGTCTTACAAAAATAGAAACTTATTTACAATGCTCCCATTTGGCCTTTCATGGGGAAGGGAGGACATTTTCATCACTGGATGGGGAGATTCACCTGCCTCACACCCTGTGGAAGGACAGGCTCCTGGTCACACTGTTGGAGGTATGTCATGTCAGAAGTGAAGTGATGTTGAAGTTCAATTTCAACATTCACCAACTAATAAGGAAGTTTAGGCTCATGCAAACTCTTTTCCTTACTTATCGCCACCCACCTTCCTTCCTCCTCCAAAAAAAGCTCCACTCATGCAACAGAAGTTGCTGCTGTCTGAGTCTATCTGTGAGCAAAGGAAGGTACTGGGTAAATCTTGGCTTGCAGCAGAGGAGAGAGGTTAGACCTGCATTTCTGCTTCAAGCTCTGACATCTGGAGCAGCAATCCTTATCAGTGCTCCCTGGAGATCTGCTGATAAGCCATAAGGAACCTCGGTGGGTTTGTTCTCAGAGGACAATCCCACAGGGATCAGCTGAACTTCCTAACAAGCTGTCACCACTAACTCCTGCAGACGTGGGACTGGCTGTGCCTTTGCCAGGGTTCTCCAGCAGAGTCAAGGGGAGGGGAAGAGGGAAAGCAGTGAACCCAGGAACTGAAGATAGCCTGTGGCTTGGCATTAACCTCATCATAATTAATCTCATAATAATGTCTGGGCATGCAAAGAAGTTACTGCAGGAGGTGCTAAGGCATGAACTTGGTGTGACAGCCACTCCATGGACAGCTGTGAGCAAGGCACAATCCAAGGCAGTTTTCTCAGTGAAGGATCAGCTACTCTGTGCTGGCCACGAGGTGACAGCACTCACAGGGACAATGGCTGTGAAGCTGCTGACAGACTGAACTCCAGCCACAGCTTATTCCATGGTAACTGGCTTGTACACTCTCCTCTTTAGCACTCAAGGTGTGCTTGGGAGCACCTGCCTTTTCACACTGCACTTCCAGGAATGTATTTTAAGCTACATTCATACAGGATACAGAAACAGTGTGAAGAGCTTGTAAGTTTTACTCTCATAGTAATAATCCTGTCTCAAAAAACAAAGAGATGTTCTAAAAGCCTGAAAGTTGGAGAGAAAAGGTGTGCAGGACAGTTTCCTGCAGCTTTTCTGCTCCTTCCCCCAGATCAGGACTGGTATGGAGCGTTTTCTATGGGGTATCTACCATGCTACATGCTCAGCATCCAACTCGGTGTCACCACGGTAAGTGCAGTGCAAAGTCCTCTTGAGAAAAGTGCTCTAGTGAAGGTTTGACATACAACTGTGACTCACTGGGAGCCAGAAGGGTCAGCAAGCCAGCAACTTGCATTTGCAGCATGTGTAGTGTGTGCACACCCAAACATCAGGTTCCAAGGACACTTGAAAGTCTGGCTCTGGTGGGTGACATACTGGCCCCAAAGGAGTCCTCTAGGAAACTCCCACAAATCTCATTCAGGGCTAGAATATCACCAGGATGGAGAATGCACATATCTTTAGAGAGACCATGATAGCTCTTTCAAAGAGAATTTCCTTACAGATCCTCCCATGGAAGCTTACACTCCAATTCCAAACTCCAGCTGCAATCTTCATACAAACTCCAACTCCAGTCAAGTTGTTCTAACCCTCACCACTCGAGTCCATCTCTGCCAAGGGAAACCCAAGTGCCTCTGAAGGTATTTGCCAGTACCTTTGATGGTACCAGCAGTCTCTCTAACATGCCAGTGATGTCCATGTCCTTCAGGGGTACAGTTTGGAAGCAGATGTCCTGCCAACACTGTGACCAGCTTTTGAGTCACAGGGAGCAGGCAGATGTACAGCCAGGGACTTGTAGAGAGTACAAGTGTGTACTGCCAGTAGGGTCAGTGGATCAGTTTCTGAAGAGCCAGTTGGCAAAATGGAGTCCAGTAGATTCAGTGTTTCTAGAGGAATAAAGACAGGTGTTTCCATTTTTCTTCCCACCCCTCCCCTCCCCCTTTGCTCTGAACACATCCCCCATGTGTCACATTCAGAGTGTCAGCATTTTAGGCCTCCTGTTTTCATGGACTCTTCTGGGAGAGTTTAATGGTGACTGTTTTCACTTCAGTGTATTCTGCCAAAGCATATTCCCCACTGCAAAAGAAAAGAGGAGGAAAGGGACAAACAGTTGTCAAATGTTAATGTGTATTTGCCTGAGGGAAGAGAGTTGTACACATGTGCATTTTTGACATCAGGTCATTAAAACCAGACCTGAACAATTTGCACCAGCTATCCACTTGTCCCACCACTTTTAATAACCACCAAGTACATGCACATGAGTACATACAATTACACCCTGTTGTGAAAGAAACACAGAATGCTTTGGTCACTGTAACCCTCAAGATGACACTTGTGACTCTGCCTAGTGCAAACTGAGTGCTGCTGTGAGAAGCCATACAAGAGACAGCCACATACACAACAGTTATTAGTGTTTAGACAGCAATCAAAGTTATTTTTTCACCAAAAGAAAGCTTCTATCTACAAGATACTACGTTGTCAGGAGGGCAGAGTTGCTCTAGAAATGCAGACTGATGAGAGAGCCCACCACTGCATTATGTCTTGGTTGGTGATAACTGGCTCTGTTCCCATGCCTTTCCCATGGGAAACCTCTGACATCCTTTAATTAGCCAGGCAGTCAGGCAAAGCAAACCATAAGGTCTCAATACATATCTATGTCCCATCTGAGGATTCACTTATTTGCTGTTCTTAGCAGATGAGGCACCTGAATGTCTCGGAGCAGCAGATGTTCCAGAACAGTTACCGGAAATGGTTTCTGGGATTAAATCTGGCTTGTGAAAGAAATGGTGTGTTAGATTCCTCTGAGGAGTCTGCTGAATGGCCTAAGAAAACCTGTCTCCTACACAAGAAGAAAATTAAGATTTAAGACAATGCCTCAGCTCTGTGTCTAACTCATGGGGTGACCTTGGTTTAAAAATTTCAACTTTAGTAACTATTAGGAGCTGAAGTGTCTGGTCACCCCACTGTAACAGGCCAGAAGGGGAAGAGAGACAGAGGGTTCTTCTGTAATTTAGCAGCAACCTTGGAAGGTGGCATGTAGAATTTGGGAGATCATTCCTCCCCACCTGACAAGGAGCAATGATAGAGCAGCCAAGAGAGGCACACACACCACCATGGAAAGATGGAGCAGGTTTAGGGTGGATACCAGTGTTCCCAGCCACGGTGCTTCTCCCTTCATCTAAAAATCTAACTAGTATGGAAATGTACTTCCAAGTGGACTTGACTGAGCTGGAGCTATTAAAAGCTTAAAAAGCAGATGAAGGTGCTCCTAAAGGAATGCTTTACATCCACGCTCTACTGGCTTAGCACCTCCCTGTGGAGCATGCTGCAAGCCTGATTAAACTTTAAAAGCAAATTCAACAGTGTTTTCACAGTCACAAATGTTATTGCATTCACCACCCACACAGAAACAAAATATTGAGCAAAACTTACAGTTCTCTGCCATTGCCTGACATTTTAAAGCCACCAAAAGGAGCCTGAGCATAAAGCGCATTGTGGCAGTTGATCCTACAATAAAAACATCAATTTTAAAAAGACAATTCAACACCAAGGAAAAGCAAGATGATGACAACAGCAACAATACAAAAAAGGTTGAAATCTCTCAGTTTTCTCTTTTATACAATTCAGTCAGTTGAGAAATCAGATTTTTGCAATAAAATCTGCTTTTGCTGAAGAAACAGAAAATATCTGAGTAGTTCTCAATCTGACCTACATCTCACTTCATATCCTCTAATGGCAACGATATTCATGCTTGAGCTAGAATTTATGCCATGCTCAGAGTCATGATTAAAATAAATAATCCAAGCTATTCCCTAATTTATTAAGTACATGCTGAAATGAACATGTTTACTCAGAAAGCTGTCTAAACACTCACAACAAGTCCCCAGCATCCCCTTCCAGGTACAGAAAACATTTGGACTGTATCAGACAATTGTGTCACAGTAAAATAAAAGCACTGAGCCCGTTTCTGTAGATACTTGGTAGAAAATGCAAAAACTTCGCCAGCATCTCAGTAAGACCAAATGAAGGTGTGGCTTGTGCTGTAGGTGCGTATCCTTCAAAGTCCAGCATCCCATTTTTATGTAAATATTTGAGGCTGATTCTTCTGGTGCCAACTCTTGAAATTAATCCTGTGCATCAGAATCTGACACCAGATAAACTTCCTGTCTTGAGTGGGAAAAAAAAATCAGGATTCCATCTTTAAAACCATTCTATCATAAAATAAGAAAATTTGTTTGCAAAAATAGCTGCTTTTCTTTGTGACAGTGGTGTGTTGCCATCTACTGTCCATACTGGTTTGTGCAGCAAAATCCTGTCTGGTGCTGGCTAAAGGTCATGAGAATTGCTTTTTACTACATGCAGGGTTTTGGAAGGCATCACAGCTGGTGGAACTTACTACAGCCCCGACAAAAAATACCTTGGCTGAAAGAAAAAACAGACAATTTCTTGACATGCTGTCTGGGCCTCACCACCTTATTTTGAGGAATGAATATTGTTTCTGAGCAGAACATCAAGAATTAGGCAGGCTACTAATACATCTTACCTCCAGCATTTGGAGAATCACAGATCTTCTGAGTTGGGAGGGACCCACAAGGATCATGAAGTTCAACTCTTAAATGAACGGCACGTACAAGAGTTGGGACCACAACCTTATTAGTAACCTTATTACCTTACCAACATGATTTCAAGTCCTAAATCCCTTTTTCCTCCCAGGAAACAAAGCCCCAGCCCCGCTCTGTTCCCAGCCTGCTCACCAGACTGTTCCTGACTGCAGAGCTGAAGCCAAGGTCAAGGCTCTGTCCAGGTTCTTGGTGAACACCGCGGCCGTGAGTCCGTACTCGGTGCTGTTGGCTCTTCTTATCACCTCCTCTATGCTCTTGAACTTCATAATTGGCTGAACTGGCCCAAAAATCTGCACATATCAATTAAACTTTATTAGAGGAAAGCATCTGCTAATCATGGTGATTTTGAAGTAATCAGAATCAGATGCTCTGTTTGGATAATATATTTTAAATCTTATATCTTAGCCTTCTAGGGGTCACTGATAGAGTGTCTTAAAAACTACTAATTAAACTTCAAAGGAAGCATTGTGATGTGCTGTAGTAGTTAATAAATCTTAAGATCCAACAAGTAATGGATCATCTGTAGCAATCAAAATAAGCAGAGTTAGATCTGGACAAGTTACAAACGATTCATCCTTACTCCATTTCCAACTCTCCTTTTGAACTCTGAAGCTGAGTGTACTCAAGTAACAATTAATTTATTTCAAGGACTGCAAATTTTCTTCCTTGGTTTTAACCCTGATTTTGTCACTGTATGCATTTTATTTGCATGCAGTGCATTAACCACGTCTGTGTTTGACCACAAACTTGGCTTGCCAGTAGGGGCAACAGCCATACAAAAGGCTTCCCAAATACTGGGATGGAATCTCTCATCAAAGGTGGAGCCCTTTCTTGGTCTGCAGGCTCTCACAGCACAATAAATTCCATTGAATGTGAGATACAGACTAATTTGGGCTACTTTTAAGCTCATACAAGGGTTTCTAGATGTCTTTGTTTTGGGATATCCAGGCTCTTACGTGGAGCCTCAATCCCAGGCAAAAGCTGAATGTGCATTTGCAACAAAACTGCCAATGAATGGAACTGGATAAGCTTTGTGAATCATGGCTTGGGATTTGGAGTTAGTTCATTAAGAAAAGGTCTGTCATGGGATTTTCAGCTCTTTTTCTCTCTATTTTTAGCATGTAACTCATGCCCTGACTGACTGATATCTTTCCCAGGTGCCTTAGAGATTCTGTGGCAGATCTGAGACATTTAAACATCTTGCCAGGAGTGAACAGCAAGCAGCTCCATAAAAAGCACTAGGCTAAACTATAAACTACAAATGCCAGTTAGACTTTGGCAACTACTTATTTTCCGTTAGGGAACATGATGAAAAGTAGATTAACTCCTATTTCAAAGGAATATCACAGGATCTAATCACATGCAGCTTGTTCAACATTTCTGCATATGAATAATGAAAGCCAGAGTATTAGATCTGCACTTTGCTGGCTTTGACCATGTTTTCATATAGGAAAGAAATAGTCAGTCTCAGGGGATTTTGCCATGAGAATGGAATCTGGGATTGTTTCAGATCCTAAGGCTGCTTCAGAGAACTTCAGTGGCTGTTCCTTTGCTCCTTACCAGCATCATGTCCCAGAGTTCTTTTCTCACCTTTCTGCAATAAAACAACCTCTTCTCTACAAAGTAATGGAGCAAGAAGACACATTACACTGTCCATTGTCACTGGCAATTATAGGGAAAATAATTGCTCCAGCCTGCCACAGTGTCAATTATTTTTGCTCAGTTATTTATATTTAAAATTAAGGGTTCAAACAGAACTCCCTCCATCACTGCTATTTCTGATTCTGAAGCAGATTTTTCTAGGTGATTTGTACTGTACCTCTTCTTTGGCAATTCTCATGTTGTCAGTGACCTCTGAAAACACTGTGGGTTTTATAAACAAGCCTCTGTCTTCAATGGCAAGACCTCCACACTCCAGCTTAGCCCCTTCTTTCTTCCCACTTTCTATCAGCTCCAGGATTTTATCAAACTGTTTTTGGTCAATCTGTCAGACACAAAAGGAAAAGAAACAAACAGCAGCACCTTTATTATCATGGTTCCAGAGAGGAGTCCTGGAATGTGGCCCAGGGCCATGTTTGCAGGGCACTGTCAAACTGGGTCAGTTTACAGCTCAGTTTAGGATGTGGCAGTCAGGTACTGAGCAGGGAGAAGGACAGGACATGGGCACAGCTCTGAGCCACAGGAAACTGAAGGTGAAGTGACATGTTACAGTTGAATCTGATCTAATGGTTTGCTGCCACGTGGAGGGGTCTCCCTTTCCCTTCCTCCCTGTCCTGGATATGTGCTCCCACAGCTCCCCTCACTTGAGCTGTGGGATTTGCTGAACTTCTCCAAGCACTGGTTTATCTCAGTAGCAGTATGAGAACTGCCTGAGATGGACCAGAAAGCTCAGCAAGGGATCTGACCAGCAACAGAATCAGTACAGGAGAGGGAGGACCAGGATATAAGAACTATTAATTCTCCTGCAGTGTGCAGTTTTACCCACAGCTCTCTATCTCCAGCTGGAAGAACCCAGTGAGCTCTGCTTCCATCTACTTCCACAGTGCACACTACTTGAACAGCCTCAAAGATAAACCCTGTTGGTGGGGTGACTTCACAACAACTGCTGCACCAAAGCCTTGCTTTTAAAAATCAGAATTACTTTTCACAGTTCTTGAAGCCTGGTATAATACTGCATATTTTTTTTCTCTACACTGGGAGCCATATCCTCACTTTTAACTACCTTTTCTAACTCCTCCTCCTAAATATGGAGTGACCTCAAATAGTGAATGCTGCTGTCAGCCTTTGACCAGGGATTTCTGTAGGGTGGGGAAAGGCCAGTCCAGTGACGGGACCCTGAAGCTGCACAGCTGCACCAAGACTTGGAGAAAACATCATGTACTCCACAAGCACAGTGTGTTCTGTGCTGAGAAGAGGTGCAGAAGGCCACAGCACTTCCAATCACTGCTGACCCTTCTCCATGCAGAACTGCAGGTTTCAAACAAACAGACCTGGCTCTTGACATGATGTGGAATTAAGTGATGAAATTCCTCATGACAGCATGCTGGAGATGGTAACAGAACTTACAGAGATGTTTTTAAAAAGAAAATCTAAATGGAAAGCTCAACAAATTTATTGAGGTGATTAAAGAAAAGACTCCACCCACTGGTACAAGGTGTCCTGGAAGCCTGGGGGGGTTATTCTGATTGCCAGGTATCTCCAGATGCTTATTCTGGCTCAATCCCCCTTCCTAGGCATCTGGTTTTATTTCAGCAGGGCCAGTTGCCAGTTGGGACTGTTTACATGGAGTGTTCCACACTTGACTCCTCCAGATTACAGACTATATCCTGTCCCTAGTTAATCCTGGCCACACACAATCCAAGTTTTCATGCTTTTAGACAAATATCAAAGCTGCAGGAGGGTGTCCTTAAGGTACTTCTGGTACACAGTGGAAACAGAGGCCAGCACATCTCCAGGCAAACAGATGTGTATGTAGCACATGCACTGTGGGCAGCATGTTCTAAGTGCTTGTGTTCTCTCATGTGTTAAGGTGCTACCCAAGGACACCCTTAATTCCTGCTACTGCCCAAGGAAATGTGTGCCCTCCTGTGGGATACAGTGCCACACTGAGTTTGGCAGGTGTCATACACATTGTCTATTTGTCTGGTTGCTTAGTTGCCAAGTGTAAATAATTCGAAAATATCTGCAAGTGCTTTCCATCCTGGCATGTCTGTGATCCAGACCAATCCAGTCCATCCACTTCACATCACAGAAAACAAAACAAGGATATTTATACAGCTGTAACTTGTTGCAAGGCAAACTACAGTTAGATGAAAAGACACTGGGGAAAGAAAACATTTGTAAAAATGACATGCAAGGGTGGAACTGTTTGTCATTGTAACTAGAGCTTGCAAGGCTTGTTTAAATTCTGTCCCCTACTCCACTATTATTTATGGTTCAAGCATTGAATTCTATTAAAAACACATGATCTGGTAAAGCAAACTCTACTATTTGTTCATCTAATTCAATAGAGAAGGGAGCTTCTAAGGATCACTGCAATACTGAAAATCTGGGAACCCCCAAATCTTCATCTCTTGCTTCATTTCAGTCAAGACCACAAGGAGAATTTTTTCCATGTGCAAACCTAGTGTTTGTAATCCTACAAAATAGCCCACAACTGAGTCCAACAGACTGTTGGACAAAACCCTTTCTACTTAAATAGTTTATTTTCAAATTTTAATCCTAAAGTGCATGTCTATAGTATAAGGAAAATATTCACTCTTACAAATCAAATTATTTGTTTTGGGCTGAATAATTACTGGCTAACAAGTGCCATGATTTTTTTATTTCTGTAGACTAGGTCTTGCAGTCCACAAATCCCAGTATTTGGGGTTCTAAAATAACAAAAGTAGTCTAGTCTTGTTCTAATGTAATTCCTGTTCTAGTGCCCCAGAATGTCAGTCTCATCTAGTGCAGTTTGCTGTTCACAGTTGTATAACGCACTGGTTAACCAGTTTGCCATCTGTGCAGATTTGCTTTATTGCTTCCTGTGATACAGCTCCTAGGAATCCAAAGTTAAAAACTGCCCTTGGTCTGCATTTGAGGTTGGCACTCTGCTCAAACAGTTCTGATCACCCCTCAGGTTTCTTGTGGTGTCCTTTGAATTCCAGCCAGTCAGCACTGCCAGACACATGTGAGTTTTGGAGAAGTCTCATCAGAAGCATGCCTCATTTCTGTCTAAATTTAATGCTGTTCAAAGTTGACCCAATTTTAATCAGAGCAGTATAGTTTATATCAGCATAACCCAAGACTGCAGCTGACACAATCTTTTCCCCACTGCACTGCCATGAGCATCTCTGCCAGGGAACAGTAATTCACATCAGGGGACTGACCTGAGTAAAACCTTTCTTCCTCACTTCCAAAAAGGCTGGATTAGACCTGAATCAGCCAGTTCCCCAATCTAGTGCAGTGCAATGTAGGAACAAACATGGAACCACTTTTCCAGGACTAGCTTACATCAACTTCATGTTCTTGTGGAACAGGATTATCATCACCTACAGCTGATGCAGGACCAAAGAGATCATGAGCTACAACCACCGTCAGCCTGAAGGTTGGCTTAATTAGAGGTCTGTATACAAAGGGTCTCCCTTAAGCCACAGCAGTGATCCCAGAGGATGGGGCTGTGCACCCTGGAAGTGCCCTGACAGCCTGGCAAGAGCTGGGAACACTGATGAAGTTAAATGAGCAGCCCAGTTCAACATGCTCCAATCACTGCAGGGTGTTTCACCCTTAAAACTCACAACTGGATGGATTCAGGAGCTGTTCTCATGAAATCAGTGTTTGAAGGTCAGCTCATCTCTGCTGGAGCAAGTCTCAGCATGGGATTCTTTTCCAAAAGTCCTGAGCAGTCTGAAATCTCTAGGCAAGTTACAGGGCCAGATGCAGCCTCAGCATGTGCAGGGGATGTACATCATCTTATTCCCCCATGCATGAGGGCAAGAAATGAGGTTTTGCCATGCATGAATCATGTGCACATTCAGATCCAGATAAGGAGAGGCAAATGTCCTCAGAGCCACCCCTTCTCTGAGGGATCCTACACAGGCAACATCAAAGAAGAACAACCCACAGTGCAGTACTGAGAAAAAGAGGCCTTGGCTATAAGGTTTCTGGGAACCTTGCTTTATTTTTGGTACCAAATAGTGGGCCTGTTAGAAGATGTGACCTAAGGATCATCTTCCCCCAGAGCTCTCCAGCACAACTCAGATTGCCTCAAAAGGAAAAACTAAGAGGAAGGCTCTGGAAGTATTGAGGAGGCTGGTTCTGACAGCAGTTTGGCATGTTTCTTCCTCCTAATTCAGCTGAAACTTCTCCAAAGGATCAGAAAGGCAGCAGAGGAGGAGAGGGAAAGTGAGGACTCAGGAGTCTCTGGGCTCTAACTACTTGTCATCACCCACACAGCCAAAGAGCTGAATAGCCATTTAGCTGCACTCTTCTGCAGAGCTATGGCTCACTGCAACATGCTTTGTGTTACTGTACCAGGGAGACAGCCCCTTCCATAAAGCTGGATAAGAACTGAATTAAATACATTTGTGTTTTTTATAAAATTACAACATAACATTTCAACAGTTTTGATTAATTGATATTTAAAATAGAGAGGAAAAATAAAGCCACGATACATTACTCACCCCTCGGCACTTCTGCCGGGACCGCATCCGTAAGGATAATATTTACACAAGGAAAATTAAACAAAACCACAACCAAAAACCAAACAACAACTGCTCTGAGACACACAGTTACCTGGGGGCCTTGCTCAGTTCTGGCATCAAAGGGGTCTCCAACCAGTCTCTTCTTGGCAAACTCTACGCTGCGCTTGACAAACTCGGGGTAGATCTGCTCCTCCACGAAGACGCGGGAGGCGGCCGTGCAGCACTGCCCCTGGTTGAAGAACACGCCTTGGTGGGCACATTCCACTGCCAAGTCCACTGTGGGATCACCCAGGAGAGAAAAGTGTTACTTGCAAGTGTTACCACATGTACGGCTCCAGCATTCCAGTGTTTCCAGACTTGTTGTTTTCCCTTTTCTTTGGAAAATCTCCTTAAAAAAAATGCTGACAATGGTCCACACCCATGGAAGGCACTCACAGGGCCTCATTGCCCCCAAAACCAGATTTTTTATTGTAGCCATCTCCCTTTCTGCCTTTTGTCTTGAGGTCTAGTTGGCCATAGTTCCTGATATTTTTTTTCCACAAGGACTCACTGAAGAGAGTGACCAGTTTTTCTTGCTGTGGGAATTCTTGATACCATGCATTGGTTCTTAAAGACAAGTTTCAGTCATGATTGTTCAGAAAGCAGCATGCCAGCTTTGGCCAGCACCTTGCAATGCTCACTATTAGCAGCTGGCACAAATACCTCCGATTTGCAACCTGTGCTGTGCAGGACTGGAGAGGATTTTCGTGAAGCCAAATAGGATTTTCCAACCATTTTGGTGGTCACAGGTTACACATATCTCCTGGTACTACTGAGTTGTGTGACAAAATCGCAATGAAACACAAAATGAGCCCTGCAGACCACCAGGATAGAGGTGAAGGCTGGTCCTACAAAATTCCCTTGTCACAGGAATGCCTGTAGAGGGGCTGCTTTGCAGAAAACTGCTTTCCCCAGTGCTTGGCTCAGGCTCTGCAGCACTGCCAGCCAAAGAGAAAGCCCACCAACAGCAAATACACAAGTGCAAGATTTAACTGCAACTGCAGCCACCCCCAGGGAAGGCAACACAGGCTGTGGGAATGATCCCTGTGCTGGGGAAGAGCTCCTGGAATGCAGAACTATATCCTGCCCTTAGGCAGAGGTTTCCTCCAGCCTTTGGGGTGGAAACACCAGCCCTGTGAGCTGCCAGAGGACAGCAGAGACACACAAACCCCACCACCCTCAATCCTCTTACAGCAAACACACCCAGCAGCCCATACTCACAGTCTGCATCTGCACACACAATGCAGGGGTTTTTCCCTCCCAGCTCTAACGTCACCCTTTTGAGGTTGCTTTTAGAAGCAGCTTCTTTGATCAGTTTTCCAACCTGTGAGACACAAAGAGGACATGAGTTGTTTCCCCTAAAAATCTCGAGTATGATTCCAACAAGGGTGGAAGAGCCTGGATGGCAGCTGAAGCAGGTAGGGGTCAGGGAGAACACTCTGAAATGGTTTGAATTTCCTACTGCTGTGATGTGTTGGGTCAAAACCAGCCCCAGAATCAAGGATTGATTTAGGCAGGTGTGAAAGGACAGGCTGCGTGGGAGAACTATATCTGTAACATGAATGGAAGGATTTACTCTGCTTTCAGAATTTAGTAATCTAATTTTGTTAGAAACAGTATGGACCTTCAGTTGTTAGGGCAGGTTATTTTCTTAAGTGATGTAATATTTGAATTTGCTCATATTATAACTGTTTTCTTGTATTTTACCTTTGCACATGGAAACATTACCTTTATTTCTGACTAAAACTACTCTTGCCCTGGAGTGGAACTGTGAGGAAGTAAAGCATGGAGCAGCTGGCTGGCAATTACAGGTCTGCATTTCTCTTGGTTTGACCTTGTTACTCAAGCATGACTCCTGAACTTAGGAGAGATCATCTCTAGTCACTCAGAGCTTAGGCCTAGAGACAGCAGAAATAAGTGATGCATCCTAGCTTTGTAAGAGGCATTACTACAAGCTGGCTGGCCAAAGAGGAGCAAGTTAACAACCTAAGAGAAGAGAGCTATATGGGAAAATTCTCGTGGAGTTTAAGATTAGTATTTCCAAGCTGGCACTGAGCCCAAGCTGGGGCTTAATAACTAAGTCAAAATATATTTTGAATTAGCTTCACTTCCTGGCTCAGAAACAGTAGCATTGTGCTGCAAATGCTGCAGAGATGCAGCTGAACTCACAGATGGGTGGAGGGGGAAGAAAACACTTCTAAATTACACATGCATTAGCAAAGGATCTGTCTCCCTTGGTGTTTCCTGCACACCCATGATTAGGAGACAAGCACAGTGTCTACGGGAGTTTTCTGCCTACAGGCTCCAGCAGCTGAGATTTTCCTTCTACCACTAATCCACTGGATACTGCTTTTTCATTAAAAACCCAAACAGATCCATGTGGGCTGGATGAGTCTATAAGCTCTATTGTTTTCACACAGCTAATGTCTCATCTGGGCTAAAAGTTTCCGATCTGGGATTTGGAGAGAAGCATGTAACTGAGTAAACTCCGAGATTAGACCAACTATCAAGAAATTAAAAGCTCAGTGTGAACTTTAACTTTATTGTGTTCTGTTTGTTCCCATGATCCCTGTACAGAAACAGAGGCTTAGCATACCTTTTCCTATGGGATAAGCACAGGATGTACACAAAGCCACTAGATGGTAGTGTTGGTAAATGCTGCAGCTTTTGAGTGTTGGGAGTTACCTTTACCGACCAAGAACACCTTCCAAGGTAATTTGTCATCATTATACATTCACATCACACTCTGCAATTATGAGGGCAGACATAAGACTGGATGAATTCAGCAAATGCTCAACAAGAATAGTGTTCCTCAAAGAAGTAAGAGACTGAATTTGCCTCAGCTCTCCCCACTGGTGTAAGTATTTCCATTCTTTGGACACTGCCTCTGTTATGGAGATGCAGATCTACTGCAAGAAACATCTAAAGTGTGGGAAAACTGTCACTTTTCTAAGCAGGCTTTTGTTTGAGAATTTTCAGCAGTGATTACTGTAGTCAGATTTGTTTGCATGTCTCAGCTGTGCTCAGTTCCATGATCTTGGCCAAGCCATATGCACTTTTCCCATGTAAGTATGGAAGAGGATGGCTGTAGGTGATTGATAGTGCAGAGGTCTTGTGGCCATCCCTCTCATAAACAAGCCAGACACATCTATTTACAGGAAAAAAAGCTAAATAGAAGGTGCTTTACTGTGCAGGTCTTAGAATGAAGCTCAAATGTTAATCCCCTCTACGTCAGCAGAGAAGGCCTTGGGCATGAAGCCATGTTTTTATTTAAGTCCTCCTTCCTCAGAGGTAACTAAAGCCAAGGAAGAATTGTTCAGGGCTCTGACTGACATGTTTTCCAGTTGCAGGGCAGGACTGGCAGGCAAACGTGCCCAGAAGCTGCATTGGGTCAATGACAGGATGCTAAGTCACTGCCAGCCTTACCTGTGTCAGAGCACCTTTTCCTTCCAGCTCTTACAGAAGTGTGGTGGTTTGGCAAAACCCAGCTTTCAGAGATCTGGGATTATTACAAGCACAAGGATCTGAATTAGACAAATACCAAACACTCCTGAGAAATCCTGTCACATGGAACGTGATGGAAGAAGTGTTGGTTATACAGAAAGCAGTGACATTCCATAGGTCCAGTCTTGTATGGATGACAGTTTACAAGAGAATGAAAGAGGAACAACAGGTGTCTTTGAGAAATGCATCACCTACCTTGGTTGATCCAGTAAAAGCAATTTTATCAATGCTGTCATGGGTAGAAATTGCAGCTCCAGCTGTGGGGCCATAGCCTGGCACAATGTTCACCACACCTGGAGGGAAACCCACCTAAAACAGATTAAAAACAGTTCTGGAGTGAATTTGAGCTCATTTCTCAGGAAGCCTGGATTAGTAGTACTATACTCCTCTGAGCTCTTACCAGATACATCCCTGTTTTCCACACTTTCCAGTGACATGGCTTCATGCTACCAGCTGGAGTAGACGTGGGTGAAACTAACAGCCATGCTTAGGAAATGCCAAGTTTCAGTAAGAATTCTTGGAGAAGTCCCAGTTTCAAGTCAAAAGATAGTGAAGTCTTTCTGCCAAACTTGGCCCCCAGCTACTGCAGTGCAGCTGCAGCCAAGGGGTAAATGAATGAAAGTTTGTTTTGAACAAAGGTTGACATTTGTGGTTCTTCAGGGACCAGAGGGATTAAGAAGTCAGTAAAACCTCACTAGATGATGGGGCTAATAAAACAGGAGTACAAAAGCAGATGGTAACAAGACTTATGTAAGTTTCCACCACATTTACAACCTAGATTAGCCAACTAGTAATTTTGCCAAAACAGACAAATGGCAAAACTTCAGGTGAAATTCTAGTGCAAGGAGAACTGAGGGACTGACTGGTTTGGTTTTACTTCCTGAAACAAGAGTTTCAAGGATTATTGCTCTTCTTGGTTAGCCTTCCCCTACTACTGATAGAACAGGGTTGTTTCCTGCAATTTCTAATGAAATTGCAGAATATAATACATTTGCTTCCTTTCTTATGACTTCTTAATACAAAATCTCAATAAATGCCATTTCTTTTAAATAGAGAACAAAAGGAACAATTGCTCATGCACTGCCTTGCAAAAAAGTTATCCTCATAAGAGTTTTTTCCCCATTTTTCCTTCTCATAAATTGGAATGGCAGTCTCATTTCTTCTGCGGACGTGACAATGACAAAAGTACATTTAATGGAGTTTGCATCTTGGCTAATGAGTTTTCAAGCAAATAGAATGCATGTCAAACTGTGCAAGTAATGGTGTTTGGAGTCAGCAGCAAAGCCACAAGGAAGCAAAAAATTGGTTCAGAACACCCTGAGCCAGAAAGTTTTCTCTGTTTTTCAGCAAAAATGAAAGCCAAAATGTTTTGGTTGGCCAAAAAATTATTTCATTGAACGTAACACATAGCTTTGTGTGTGTGGTAACATCTTCTGCCTCCTTTTAAAGATGAAAACCCAAAAAATTTAACTCATTTTTCTGAAAAATTGCAAAGAATTTAGCTAGTTTTGGGTGGGGAAAGGAGCATCTTCAAATAAAATTATTCTGCTCTAATTACACTTCTGCCTTGAAGGACAACTGTGAGAAACAGCAAGCTTAGAATTTCAGCTGAAAAAAATTAATTTTACCAGAAATTAATGGTGTTTTTTGGGGAGAATGCTCTGCCTGTGTTTGGAGAGCTGCATGTCAGAGTCAAAAAAAAGCAGTGGTGTGGCAGGGTTCACTAGAAGTCATGACAACTGCACCCTGTGCTCACTCACTCATCTTGTGTAATCTCATTAAGCCAAGTAACTGTAGGAGATACTTAACTGGTATTATTTTTCCACTTCCTTTCCTGATGGAAGGGCCCTAAGTGTCAATTATCAACATATCTGTCTATTTTCTCCCAGGCTAAGCCAAGAAAGAACAAAATCATCATTTGACTGAGCCTAACAAACAGACTTCCAGCTGAGAGGCAAAAGCCCATCTACAACTCCTTTAGTTTTCCTCAGTCAGTCACATCCATGGCTATAGGAAGCTGATGTACTGAGCAGTGCTGGAAGGTCCTGTGCACCTCCCACCCCCTCTATACAATTAAAAGATCTGTTGGTACACCAGATCCTAACTGACAAGCCCTAAACCAGCATTTTAAAATCCCAACCTATCATCTTGCCTTTATTTCAGTTGACT
Source organism: Sterrhoptilus dennistouni (assembly GCA_013397095.1). Taxonomy (NCBI): domain Eukaryota; kingdom Metazoa; phylum Chordata; class Aves; order Passeriformes; family Zosteropidae; genus Sterrhoptilus; species Sterrhoptilus dennistouni. The sequence goes on along the minus strand of VWZU01016808.1, from coordinate 628,342 downwards.
TTATAGGCCAGACACAACTAAATTGTTCTACGAACCACAGAAATGATGAGGAATTGTTTCCCAGGGCACTCTGTCTTGGTTGAATTATCCCACTTAAAAACAACAAACACAACACTGCTGTCTAATCACACTCTTCTTTGTCCCATTGTCTAATAAAACTGAGCTGTTGTCTTTCCCTCGTTTGGGAGAGGGGAAGACGAGGTAGGGGAAGAAAAGCATCATTTTTTCTCTCTGCAGCTTCCTGAGAAAGGAGAAAAATGAACAGGTTTTGTGCATTTTGTGATGTTTGCCACCTCCCAGTCAGTGACAAAGGCCTTTTTAAAAAAAAGACCAAAGACAGAGGTTGTTCTCACTTCCCTTTGTGAGGCTATTAAAGCTGGGAGTCTGTTTGTTATGATCAGACTCTTTAAAACCCAAAAATCTGGACAGCCAATTCAAAATACAGCCTTGCTTACGGCCTTAAGAGAACAGAACCTCGATGGGCTGCTCAGATTTCCTCACCTCCTTGATCAGAGAGCCAATGTAGAGCGACGTGAGCGGAGTTTGTTCAGCTGGCTTAATGACCAGAGTGTTTCCACAGCACAGCGCTGGTGCCATCTTCCAAACCAGCATCAGCAGGGGGAAGTTCCACTGCAAGAACACAGGTCACTGGTCAGATCAGCCTGCCACAGTCACCTACTCACTTCCAGGCAGCCTTTTCCCAGCTCAGGCAGGAAAGGAACTGGGAGGAAAGCCACAAAGAGAAGCGTCTGTTTATAATACTGTGTTTGCTTGGACTAAGGAATATAACTTCCTCGATTTCCCCCTGAGATCCCTGATATTGCTGGCAGTCCTCACACTAATCCTGTAAGTTGGACAACCTTCTGCATGATGTGACCTCATTCTTTAAAGGAGTTTGATCACATTTTGTGATTTTGGCTCTTCACAGAAACTGTGTTGGAGGCAGTTTCCTGATGCATCACTTCTGTACAACATCTGTATGTGGAGAATTACAGAATGCAACTACTCATTGAAAAAATCCTAATTTTTCTCTGTTGAGCACTGGCTGAAGAGTTAGGAGTTATATAATATCATTCAGTTCCAGTTTTATAACTGGGAAACTGCAGTGAGTTGTTCAGTCATGGAAATCTAAGGGAGGTCTTATACTCCCTTCATATTGTAAATTGTTCCTTTCCAATTAGTTTTCTTATTTGGAATTAGGAACCAGTCTACATCTACTCTGTGCTAATCTCTTTCATGGTCATATGTATTTGGGGATCTTGGAGTCTAAGCAAGAAGTGGAAAATCTAGCTCATGCTGAATCTCAGAAAGGTCATTTGGCAGCAGAAAGGATTTCTTCATTAAAAATAATTAATGCTGCTTCAGGGATGATGGAAGCAGGCCAACCAGCAAGGGGACTTCTTGTCAAGACTCAAGCCAAGGGCCTTCAGCTATCAACAAAGAAGCCAAGTATGTCAGGAATCCACAAATTCACACTTACAAATAAATTAGCAGTGTAGCTTTTGAGCCATGAGTTCTATTCTAACCCTGAGACAAAGCAGAATTCAGTCTCAAGTGTTATTCTTCAACTTGCTGCACCCTCTTTCCCAGACCTGTTCCATTTCAGTGATCTGCTTCAATGGCCACATCCCATAATTTGCCCATTTGTCTTTTTGTCCTAAGTTTTCTTGGAGGCCTGGCTGTGCAGCTTGAGCCATTTACACCTACACCACTTTTCTACAGTTTCAGAGCATGAAATAGCTCCATTAGGAGCTTTCTGCTGCAGAGTGCCTGGTGAAAGTAACAGTAAAGGACTCCAGGGCTGTCTCATGATATCACCTTGAGATAAAAATCAGCCATATGCTGCACTTCCTAAGAACTTCCCTTGCTAAGAACATTGCTTTAAATATAGTCAAGCCATAAGAAAAAGAGAGGACTGTTAATTGCTCTAGGGAAACATACCCAGAACAGTGACAGAATCTTTTTCAATCAAGTAGGAATATACAAACCCACAGGCTCTTGGTGTTATTGAGATCAAACTGGGAAAAAAAATTGGAGAAGATTTGTTCTGAGTAAACTGAAGACAGATGTGGTTTTGTTGACCCCAACCATTCTTTATACAAACACAGTGTTGAACTTGAGTTAAATTTGGTTCTGTACTTTCTGTTGTATTTATTCCTGGTCTAGGGTCAACCTGAGATCTTACAAGTCCCACTATGTCCCCTACAGTGGCCTTCCAAAGCATCCTGCATGGAGGCTTTTAAAGAGAGAGTTTCCAAAGCACTGCTGAGTGCCAAAGGTGGCTGAGGGAAATACCTTTTAACTGGTGATCAGTGTGAGGAACCTCAGATTTTCATCTTAAGTCATAAATTCTGCTCACCAGCAGTCACATTGCTTGCTCAGTCAGAAAAGCTGCATAGCGACCAAGACAATTATTTGATAACCTCCCACTTTGCCTCACCCTGACACTGCCAGAGACCATATCCTCTCATCATCTGGGGTATAAATCCAGTCCTGCTAAAGGGAAACCCAGAATTTCCCCAGACATCTTTGGGATCTGGTCCAGACCTGATATTCCCAGGGTCCAGCAAATCCAATGTCCCACATGCATTTCTTTCAGTCTTTAACCTTATCTCAAAAGTCAAAATCCTCCATGAACTGTAATTGATCCAAATCCTATATAATCACAGACCATTCTGAGGTGGAAGGGATCCACTGTGATCATCAATTTCCAACTCTTGGACCTACACAGGACAGCACCAAGGCTCCCACCACAGCTCTGAGAGCATTGTCCAAACACTTCCTGAGCTCTGGCAGACTCGGTACTGTATCCAAACAGAGAATCTTGACACAGCACCACTTGCCTCACAAATCGTAGGATACCACATTCAAAGCATTTACAACCAGACAGGAACAAAATCTGTCTCCCATGAGCTGTAAAGTCTTCCTGGCTGTCTGTTGAAACAGAGCAAGAAACACATGCTAACACTGGAGGCATTCCAAGAGCTGGCCACACTGTCCCCTCAGCAGAGAATGAGACCTCAAGGAAAAGAAAATTCTATTCAGTGAGATTTAATCCCAGAAAGCTCAGAGAGCAGCCAGACATAATTAATTGATAATGAATATGATTTAAAACTCGAAACTATGCATCAGCACGAGGCAGCAAAAAGCCAGCACTCCTAATGATGAGATGGTTGTCCCAGCAGTGTGAGAGTCAGAGCTCTGACTGGTCTCTGGTGACTGGTGTCAGCCTCAGAGAGCAACAGAGCATCTGATTAGGAGACCCACCCTTCCACTGCAGAGCATTTCTGTTGCCAAGAGCAATTGGCATGGGGGTAAAACACAAAACTACATCAGGCCACCGAAATGGGAGTTCCCTGCAGAACAGCTGTGCTTAACCAGGCAGCAAATGGCTGCAGGGTAGGATGGAGTGCACATGGATTTTCCAGTTCTATGGGAGATGCAGGGCACCAGCACTGTCACTTACTGGGGTTATGGCTCCACAGACACCCATGGGCTCGTGACGGGTGAAACAGACAAAGTTTTCATCTGCAAGACAAGAGAGTAAGAGGGAACAAACCAGTCAAAATCCTCACTTTTACAGAAAGTGTGTGAGACAACTGCACAGTAACAGGTTGGGGACAGAACTAAACCCATGTTAGACAGAGAACACTGTGTCTGTTCATCCTGACTCATGTCTTTGGAACACCCCAGGCAGATGAAGCTCAGAGTACAGGTCTTGTGTCAGCCTGAAAGCCAAACACCACTCACAGTCACACAGGGACATTGTAAAACCAGGGTTCAGTTCCTTCTGCAAACTCCCTGTGTTGAGGCTGAGGGGAGGATAACTCGTTATCACACTGAAGAGCAAATATAAATTTCATTCAGATTGTGTCCTACTGAAAAACATAAAGCACTTGTCTCCCCAAGGGAGAGAGTTTTTAAAACCATTTTATACAGAAATCCTGTTCAGCATAACAGGAATTACACTCCTGGTAAGAAACCACAAAAAGATGAAACTCTGGAACAAAAGTAATACCATTCACCTGAAAATACTGCTGTTACTCTTCCAAAGGGAAAGCAGGAAGAACATTTGCCTTTCAAATTCATTCTTGCTGAACACCTAGTTTCATTGGGAAGATGTGACAGAGAGCAAGAACATTTCTAATGATGCTTTTTGAAGTGATTTCAAATGAGGACAAACAAGCAGTGTCCAGACAAGCAAAGCTTTACACCACTCTGAATGAGGGTGACAAATCTCAGTTTATAAGACTGACATGGCTTCCTTTGCTGTCTGCACAGACTGAACTAGCTCAGCTCTCCAGAGCCCTTCCTCTGGTGACTAATTTCTGTCTCCAGTGTCTGTCCTTCACACAGCCTCAGTGTGCAGAGACATGCAGAGACTGAAAAGGCTGAATTTGAAAAGACTCCACATTGCCCATTGTGCCACGGATGTGCCAATGGATGCCAAGGGCATCCATTCTCTTAACTTGTTCTCACTAAAACCATATTTGAACTTCTATACTGGACCAGTGTTCTCTCTGTGTGACTGCTCTGATCAAAAGCTTCTCTGTTAAAAAAGCAACAGAAGAGCCCAAACATTATTTTCCAGAAATTCATCCAGGCATTAACCAAGTTCTCCCATTAGTTTCAATATTGAAACACATCTGCTCTAAAATGTATCTTGAGACAGAAAGGAAGTACAGACTATTTTTGCAGGTTTTTAGAAGCCAGCCTTTCCATGGATCTCCCTCCCTCTCAAGCCTGATCCCACCCCAGCTCTGAAGGTACTCACCCACTGGAATAGTTCTGCCTTGAATTTTATCAGCCCATCCAGCATAATACCGGAGTGTTTTTATACAGCCCTCCAGGTCAATGAAATAAGCCTGCAGAAAAGGTTTTCCTGTGTCCATTGTTTCCAGAGTCTGAAAAAAAAAAAATCAAGTTGCATGCACTGTCAGACAAGTCAATGTTTTGAGTTTTTTTTCTTTAGAAAAAGCTTTTAAAAAAACTCTCTTCTCAGCTTTATTGTGCCTTGTTCTGAAGGCATGGGATGTTCTTCCCTCCTCTTATATTTAGAGAATGAGCCTGTTAATACAGCTAATGCAGAAGGGAAAGCAGACACAGTAACAGGAGTTGCTTTTTCAGGGGCTGTGCTGAAAGAGCACCTTCCAGAAAGTGAGTGTGGGTGGGATACAGGACTGGGGTCTGGGGCACTGGTCAGAAACAATGTGAGTATCATGACTTCACCCTAACTGACCATCCAACACAGATGTTCTGGAGTCCAGATGGTGTCACTGAAATCAGGCAGAGCTATTTTCCTTCTATTAGAAAAAAAAAAATCTAATTTTTCTGCTTCGTAAGCCTAAACCCAACTTTTGAAAAGCTTGTTTTGCCCAATGACAAACATACTTTTTACAGAGTTCTGGTAAAGTAACCTTTGGGCTCATATTTGTGCTGAGCCCAGAGCAAGGCAGAAGTTGCTGCACTGGCACTGATCTAAACAAAATCCAGGCTAAGCCTGTGTCCTTCACACTGTTCTGGACATTAGCTCAGGGAATGCTTTGTTCTCCACTCAGGTCATTAAATGGGATATTGGTGCAAATGGCCAGCACATCCATAAAGGAAGTACTATCCCTTGGTAGATTGAAACATCTTTGTTTACACATGAAGTCATACCCTGTCATCCTCCACAGACATTAGGGTCCAAACAGCACTCGGACAGACATTCCCCTTGGAATGGCAAGGATTGTAATCCACTGAATGTCTGCTAAAACAACTGATTTTTACAAGTCCTTGCTTAGCACGCAGCCAAGGCAGCCAGGGCTGGTTTTCTGCAGTGCAAACAGCAAGGCCAAACAAGCCCTCCCAGACCAGGAGGAGAGCAGAAAGCTTCAAGTGTGTTCTGGTTAAGGGTGCTCCACAGTCACATCAAAAAGTGAGCAAAAAATAAACACGGTTTATTCACACACACATATATATATTTATTTTTTCTTCCCTCTTATTTGCTGCCCAGAACTGTCTTCAGAACTGAGTGTTTTGGTTTTGCCCTGCTGAAACTGAAAGTTGTCATGTAGTTGAGAAACACTGTGTTGGGGAAAGAGAGCCAGATCAAAACAGTCACTCCTGAGCACATCCCAGAGGTGTCAGTTCCCACTGACCTCAGCAGGACACTGGCTCAGTGACCTGCACACTTGACAGCATAGAATGTCATCAGTGCCTTTCCCTGAAGATAAAAGTGCAGCACTGAACTGGAGAGTTCTCAGATCCAAGAACTTAGGTGTGGATGGACAGCAGCCCCAAGCTGAGGACCTGTGGGTGCCATTTGGAAAGATGCACAAGGTCTGTAGAGTCTAAAGACTTTGACCAACTGGGCACATTTTAGTTCAGGCTCTTATCCCTTTGTTCTGCACCAGCAGGACTCCTCCAGGACAGGATCATGGAATCATTAACAATAGCTTTTCAGTGTAAAAGTCCAAGTTAACATAGCTTCACAGCTATAAAGAGATTTTCCTGAGCCAGTACATTCAATAGGGAAAGAAACAGTTTCCACTTACATACATTTTAAGCTTTGGATAGTATCTAGCAAGAGAAAGATTCTCTTTCCAGCCCTCCCCATTTTAAGGGAAGGAATTTGCACAGAAGTCAAACCAACCTGCATTTTTGTAATAAAGAATGAGTCAGCTGTGGTGGTTCAGTGTGATTTGGTTGTTTTAGTGTGAGGTTTTGGTGTTTTCTTTTAAGAGCTGGGAGACAGCTATAAATATCAATGATTGTTAAAACAAAAAATGTTGCTTTGAAAATTTAAGTGTTGCTATCTTATATCACTTCAGTAACTAAATTCTGCAAAAAGTAAAGCTAAAATTCTGCAAAGAATTATAGAAGAGCTGTCAGCCTTCTAAGACCTCTAAAATCCTGCAGAAGGAGAAAAAGTCATGACTCCTGTATGGACTCTTGTGCCCTTCATGAAGGGAGAGAAAGGACAAATACTAGGTAGATATGGATACACCAGAGTGATGAGCCAACTGTTGGTGGCTTATCCCTGCTCCCAGTACTCACTGCCAGGGTGACTCTGTCCCTCTCCAGGAGATCAGCCAGTTTGTGCAGGAGCCGTCCTCTGCTGGGGGCATCCATCTGTCTCCAGGGAGAGCCCCTCTGGAATGCTGCCTTTGCTGCCTCCACTGCATTATCCACATCAGGCTACACAACACACACAAGAAAGCCTCAGGTTATAAGGAAGAAGCTGGACAATGGCACAGAAACCCCCCCAGGCTGCTTCCTAGTTGATGCTGTGGTGGCCAAAATCAAGTTGTCCAACAAAACCACTTTAATTTCACTCCTGGATTTGAATTCAAGCCTGGAATATGTTTTGGGTTTGGCCTGGGCTCATAAACAACCTTGAGATCTGAATACCAGTTGGGTCTTTCAAGAGTAATTTAATGTAACTGACTTGTTTATAAAATAATCCAGAATCATGTTCCTGCCAATGCAGGATGTGACACTGGGGGAGGATGAAGAATCATGACAGGCCACTGGCCTACATGAATTAGCCTCCTCTAAACAAGTGTGGGCAGGAAAATCCCCCATGAGATCAAGATTTTACCCAGGGAAGTAATTACAGCTCAGATCCCACCATCCAGTTCCCCTGGAGCCCATGCCAAGGCAGTTAACACACTAAAAATCTCCCTTAGATCCTAGAACACATTCCCAGAACATTTCCACCAGATGGGAAAGGTTTTGCTGCTCAATGCTATGACAAAGACATTTCCCCTACACACAGGGCCATTCTCCCTTCATCTCCCAACAGCTTTACCATCCTCTGGACCAAATCCAAGTCACTAACCAGATAGGGAGCAAATTCTCTTCTTCCACACCATCACCCCCAGAGCTTCATGCATTTGCTCTGGCCACAGTATGCCCTGGACTCCTCCTTTCACCTCACATACATTGATTAAAAAAAGTGGAGCCAAGGGCTCCCAATCCAATGGAATCTATGGGAACACTGCCACCAACATGGCCAAGGCATTGATATCCCATACCCCAAACACTGATAAAGCTTTGGACAGACTCCTGCTGTATGTAAGGTCTGGCACAGCCCAAGCCTCACTTCAGCTGATGCAGAACTTAGACTTCACTGCAATATATGGCTCAAAAAGGTGGGAAAGGAGGGAGAGTGTCAGACCTTGATCATTCCTCCCAGCACTTCACCAGTTGCTTTCATTTATACCTTTTATCAAGTCTTAGCTGGATACAGCAAGGAAATAAGCCTCTGCATTGATCCAACAAGGTCTGGCCGCATCCCCCTCGTGGGGGGGATGTGTGGAGCCCAACCAAGAAAAAAATGTTGTAGGGAGACATATTGCATTCTTGAAAAGTACACAGTCAAAACTGCAAGTCATCACCCAAGGCAGTGGCACCTTGCATTAATTTGGCTCCATTCCTTTACAAAGAGATCACACAGCTTTGAAACAGTCTGACCTATACCATCATGAAAAGAAATCCCAGTGTTTGGAAGAGCTCTAAATGGGAAGCTATTGGAGAAAATTTGTGGTGTCACAGGATGGCTCTGGTCCAGCAAGGGATGCTGATGGGGCAGAGGTGTCCAGAGCCTGCCTGGGGCCCATCACCCACAGGCACAACAGGCCTTTGAATGGCTCATTCTGCTGGAATTGATCTGGATTCAGCCTGGCACATCACAAAAGACAGAAGGCACCACCAGCCAGTGCACACTTATGTATCCCCTCATCCTGCCTGCTGGAATGAAGGCTTAAGCTGAAAGAAGGCAATATTTTATGTGACAGAGCAGGCAAAGGAACATAAGTGTGTCAGGTTTAAACAAGTCGTCCCTTAGCAGCAATTAATTAGTTCTGCAACCAGGTTGGGAGCAGGGAACTGGGTCTGCAGTGGCACAATGCCTTTGGTACTGAGGGTCTTCCCTCCCCCCTGGCACTCAGAACAGGAGTGAGATGACTGTGTGGGCAGAGGACTTCAGTGCATGCCCAGATGTTCCCCAGCCTCTAAAAATGGGAATACATGAGCCCTGCTGCAGCTCCTGTAGAGACAAAAAATGAAGACAACAGTCTCTCAGACATTCTGGGTACAAATAGTGGCTCAGAGCCTGCAGTCACTGTCACCCAGGCAAACAGGCTTTACCTAGACACCCTCAGGGTAGCACCACCAAGTGATATCCTAAGACAATGCACAGCCTCAACAGGCCTGAGAGACCAGCAAAAACAAGGAAATTCTTAAGGAAGGCTGAAATGCCATTCTTAATCCATCCTGTTATGACTAGGCATTAGGGGAGTCTGAATGGCATGTTCATTGCAGGCATGTTGCAATAGGTAGGCACAAGGCGTGACAAAGTGACTCCCAACTGTCAAGGTGCCAGGAACACCCTGTGATGCACAAAACCACAGGAGGAGGAGATCCACGCATCCAGGTGCTCCCCTCGGATCTATAACAGATTTACTGAGCATTACATGAAAAGCTCCACTAAGAATATTAAGATTGCAAGGTCTTCACAGTATTGGGAAATGCCTACAAACCTTCATACCCACCTGGGGTGTTTGAATTATGATACAACCCCCAGTTACACAATCACATACCTTCCCCCCTGAACAAACTGAACATTGTTCTTTGTCCTAAGCTGCCTCATCCATATTCCTCTTCTACCTCAAGTCCTGCTCATTACTACTCCTTTTTCCTTTCCCATCCTCTTCTCCTCTCCTCTGCCCCAGCAGCAGCTGCAGAGCACAGTGAAAGCCATCACCCCACTGGCTCTTTGGGTGGGGAAAACACCTGCAAAAAAGCCTTGCACTTCTTCAATCTCAGGGTGTCCCAGAGAGGAGATGTGCCAGGAATGGAGCACAGCCACTGGAGGCCCTCTTCCCTCAATTCACCTACTGACTTCGTCAAAAAGTCTCTCCTGTGCACATCTTTGGAAAGCCACTCTTAACATAGAGCATGAGAATATCATAGATTTTCAGTTAGATGGTCCCTGACCTGCTCCCCTGCAAAGAGTCCACACATCGAATTGCTTTAAGTTCCAAACTCGAATTCAAAACAGCTACAAACAGCATCCTAACAGCCTGAAATGTCCAAAATCATTATTGAGGGCATTGCAGGTGTGCTGTGGTCTTACCTCAGCTTGCTACTACAATCTGAAGAAGGGGGCAGGTTGATGAACAAATCCCTCTCACAACCCTTCAAAGATCCACATGAGAGTGAACTGTTTAGAAATTACCATGACAGAGACTTGAGAGTCACAGCTGTGGCAACAGAGCCAGACACTCCTTTGAGGAAGAAGCACTTTTCCCCTGCTCTTGATGGATGTCAGCAAGCTGCTAGAAGGAAAAAGCCCGTCTCCAAGTGTTAGAGACAGCACCAGAGTTACTCCTTTTCCATTATCAACCTGGCAAACAGCTGGACACCAAGCTTTTATTTGTGAGGTACCCAGCATCCAGTGGAAACATCCACCATTTTATTTTCAGGGCTTCTTTGTCCACACAGACTTTTCTTTATCCCTCAACTGTCCATCAAGGACAATTCTCTAACTAAAGAGCAGACAACAAAACCTTTGCTTCCAGGCTTATAAAGCATTGGCCAAGTTTCAGCACCAGACTAAACTGTCATCGCTGAGATATTGGCTGCCAAATTTCCACCCCTCACGTGCAGCCTAAGCAAGACACTCTGCATGGCCAGGGAGGGGCAGGTTTCTGTTCAGGGCTTGGGAAGGGGAGTTCTGCTCTCAGCCTGCTGTGAAAGCAGAGCCAAACCTGGCAGAGCATAGCAAAAGCCAGAGCCAATACCAGGAACTGCCACCCCTACAGTGACACTGGCCAGGACAGCAAGTACGTGGCACACGGGGACAAGGCACTGGAAAGCACCACCAAACACAACTCAACACTTCCTGTGGTGACTCCAGCAGACTGGAGTTACAGCCCTGGGGGGGATGAACCAGGTGCAAGGGAAGTCTCAGGGACCTTAGTTTGCCAGAAGAGAGTGGGATGTAGTCAAGTGTCAAAAGAAGGCAAACAGCTGGTTGGGGATGGTTGTCACCCATGACTCTTTTTTAATTAATCCAGATCCAGGTCTAATCCCCACTCAGTTTCTTGGAAAATCCTAGTTAGAGCAAAATACTGTTTTAAAAGGTGTGATGTATAGAAGAGGCTTTCAGCACCCAAAGCACAGCTAGCTCACATTTTTGGCAGCAATTTCCACTAAGAAATCAATCACCTGTGCTGAGTATTCAGGGGGCGAGAGCTCCACTGACTGGAAAAGCTTACAGTGACCCTCCTGCAAGCTGGAAGATGAATTCACACAGGGACAAATCTCAAAGAGGCAAAACTGGCCTGTTAGTTCTGTATAACAATTTTCTTTAGCCAGCATTCAGAAGCAGGCACAAACTGCTCTGTAATACTCTGTAGCTGCTTGAGGAGACACTTTGCTCAAGGAACAATAACAACGTCATGGTTTCTGCCTATCAAAATACAGTTGCATCAGCCAGCTTCAATTCCACTGTTTACATGCCACTGCAATTAAACACTGTTGTGTCCTACCCAGTCAGGATAAAGAAATGACACATAATGTTTGGTTCTGCCTCAATGTGTAATTGCCCCACGGATGGACAGATCCCCAGTGGCAATAAGTCTTGGAGGCCGCCTCACAAGCATTGAACAAGCTTAAATACCAAGAAAAAGATCTCACTGCAGGCAGAAATGGCCACACTGCCCATAGCAATGAGCTACCAAAGCCCTGGCACAGCACAGCAGCTGTGAATCACCTTCCCATGACTTCCTGCACAAAGCCAGATGTTGGCCCAGCACTTTTCCATAGGTCAGACCAGTTGGCCCATACATGATGAGCTGCTTTGGACTAAAAAAAGTGTCACATGTGATTGTTCCTCACCTCAGACTGTTACCAGACCCAAGCAGTTACATCTCAGGTTACTCCACAGCACACCAGGGCCAGCTCCTTGAGATATTGGTTTGATTTTAGTGAGAGCTGCCACATTTGTGCAGGAGGCCAGAGCCCACAATACCAGCTGGAAAAGCAGCACCACATCTCCAGCAGCAAGTGGTCAATGTTTGTATGACCAAGCTTAAATTCCCCCAAGCACTCAGGTTATTTGTGTTGAAAGAAGGGGAAGTTTCAGTTCTGTGTCTCCAGCAGGCTGCCCCGCAGCTGGGGTATAAAATACCCCCAACACAGGGCCCAGATCCTGTCAGGGTGTGCACACATCATCATTGCTATTTCCTCAGGCTGGTTACTTCCTTCCAGTCTATGGCACAAGAATGATGCTCAGTCCCATTCTTCTGATAGTGTTCAGCAGCCAGTTCCTACCAGGGAAAGTGTCTCTGTCAAGCTGGACAGGATTGATGCCACCCAGCCCATGTAATTCTTGAGCAGCACATCCAGTGTCCTAGACCTCCAGCTCGGTCTGGCCAGATGGATGTTGTTGTTAAAAGCTTGCTTTTCCTCTATGGGTTTCCCTACAAAAAGAATCCCCCTGGAAAATGCCTTTTGAACAACAGCTTGTCCAACACTTACCTTATCTCCTTCTTCAATGTCACAAATTTTCTCCAGCGTTGAAGGGTTGTAAGTGGGGAACTTCTTTCCACTTGTAGACTCGTGCCATTCATTGTTAATAAATATCTGAAGAGAGAGCAAGGGAAGTGGGATAGGCAGGAGAAAGAAAAACAACCGATACAGACAAAAAAACCCACAAGTGCTCCTTCAAGGTCCAGAGGCTCTTCAACTTCCATCCATGGCAGAGTCAAGTGTGCTCAGTTTCCCTCCCAGGGACACCGCTGGCAATACAGAAGCATTTCTACAAACTTTGTGCACCCAGTGAGTTTTGAGCCAGAGGAAGGCAGAGTATGGCTCCCACACAAAAACACTGGGATTTGGCGGTGAGAAACGAGCAGTTTTTGAAATACATCTCCATGAGAACAGCAAGAAGACACCAAGAGAAACTTGTATGGTTGGGGCAGAAGGAGCCCCTCGTTACGTGTTGCCGTACAATGATCACTTGGATGTTTGTGCCCTGCCCTGGGTTTCCTCCACAGCTTGCTCCCCTCTCAGGCAGTGTCTGCAGGAGGCAGGTTCTGGCTCGGTTCTACCCCACCAGGCCTTGTCACAGGCCAGATCAAGCCTCCCACGTCACTTGGAGTCATCTGTGACAAGATTTAAGTGTTTCAAAATATTGCATTTCCAGAGCAAGAACAAACAGTCCCAGCGTTGCGTAACTGAAAATGCATTAAATACTGGAGTGTTGTTACTCACTATAAACAGAACATGAATACCTATATACAATTAATTGATTCAACATGCATCTTATCCATGCTGTGATCTGACTTGGCAGTGTTATATTTTATAAATATACTTTAAATAAGATTAGATGAAGTAATCTTTATTAGTAGCCTGCTAGTGGCTGTAAGCTAGTACTTTTATTTGGAAGCCATCCACATTTGCAATCTTGTTTATGAGTCTCTACACACCACCAGGAGATTAATGTTGCATCTCTTACATTCGGAATTCCCACTGCTTTGGGTCATAGCTTTCTTTCCTTGGGCAGCTTTTTTCCTGAAAGGACTTTTTCTTACTACTTCTGCCTAAAGCATCCAAAGCATAATTGGTGTAGAAATTGCACTGCTGGACCCACCTGTTTCACACAGGCTGAGAAAAAGAAAACTTCACAAAAAATGTTGCCAAGGGAAGTCACAAGAAAAGATACAATGTTAGAACTATTAACTTCAGTTTAGGACACCAGTGCTCCAAACTTCTGTTATCCAAGTGCTACATTTTAACATTTACACATTTTGACTTCAGTTTTTCCTTATTTCCCTAATGAAGAAGTGTTGTATTATAAGTGCGGGAAATACGACCAGAATCATAAAATTACAGTATCAGGTATAGACTCACAAAGTCAGAATTGGGGAAGGATACTGATTTTTCCTTTGCATTCAATGCTAATTCTGTGGGAAAATGATGTTCCTAGCAAGTAGTAAAACACTAGTGACAGGATCAGGCTGTTTTAAATGTAACATATACACTGGCATCATTCTGGGAATCCACCACATATCACGAGTCCTTAGTGCCAGGAGTTGAAATCAAATCAAATAATATATCAGCAGTTCATGCTTCATTGCCAGAATTTGAGACAAGGAATTGTGGACAGATCACTTCCATCACACACCCATGACAAGTACTAAGCTGCTCTATAAGAAAGATCTTTGTTGAAAAACTTTGCCTCTCCCCCAGCCCCATAACTGGTAGAACCAAAAATAAAAATCTCCTCTAAGCAGAGGGAAGCACGCTGTCAGCTGTAAACATCTGGTGAAACTCAGAGCTTACACAAAACCCCTCAGTTTTATGAAAATTGACTGCTGCTCATTATTTTGTCAGATGCACCAGGAGCATCGGATCAAACATCAAACTCACACTTTTAATTTACATTGGTTTCCACTTTAAAGATATTACCTCGACTCTTTTAGCATTCACAGTCTCTGGCAAAACCACGGAGCATAAACTGCATGTTTTAAAACACACACGGCTGCAGGATAACATCCCTAAGGAGTGTTTAAAAGTGTTCACAACAATAAAAATAACAAAAACCAGAACATTTGGATGTTTAAGAAGAACTCAAATGGCCGTGTCCATTTTGGACGCAGGAAAGAGCTGTTTGTGCAGCATTGCGCCATTCTGCAGTCGGCGGCTGCAGATCCAATTTGCTGCTAAATGACAAGTTTATCTGACAAATAAAGAGCAGATAAATTTCGGATGTTAAAAATTAATCTAGTCCAGTGATTACTCCTAATTGCTGATCTTGTTCAGTACTTTGGATGCATAATTCAAATCAACACCTCGCCGGATAAGCTACCGCTGTTCACTCCTTCTCAATACAAGGGAATGAGCTTCAAATTTTCTTTTTTCTTAATACTTAACACAAAAATGCAACATTTACACACTCATTCAGCCCCTCCAGCTCTTTTAGCCCAGGCACAAAGTTGAAATGATGGCTCCTCAGCAGCACAACCAGCCGGGACGCTTTCCCCACTGCGCAGGGCAGCGCGTCAGGCTGTTGTGGAACAAAAAGCGACTCGGTGATGGCAGAGCTACAGCTGCACTGGGAACAGGGATTTCTGCAGCCCTGCTCAGCTCCAGGCCAGCCCCACCACTGACGGACAGAGATATCGAGCTCAGGAGCCTCTGGTTTATACCAAGAGGTCAGGAGCAACCGTTTAAAGAGAAACTCAACGGAGAGTGGAGAGGTGAGGGTTTGTGTGGGCTCAGTGCCTGACTCCTCACCCCATGGGGAAACCAAGGGGTTGGGACGAAGAGTCACCAACATGAGCATCGCTCCTCTTGAGGAGCTGCAGGATGGCTCCAATCTCACGGCAGAGCCTTTCCACCAGGCCCAGTCCTGCCAGACACTGGCCCTGCACTTGCCACCACCCAAACCCACCACTGGCACCGAGCCACCTCCCCGCAGGGAAGCTGTGGGTCAAGGACGGTTGAACAAAACCCCAGCAAGCGGCTTCCTGAGGGATAAAACCCCTCCTGGCCCTGCCCAGGCTCACCCCATCCAAATCGGATTTTGCTGAGCGCCAGCGGGAGCTGGAGGCGTTCAGGGCTGGGTTGGGAGGGCAAGATGGTGTCAGGCACCACAGCCAGGGAGAGGAGCCGGGGCACCTGGGACAAAGCAACGGCTTCGGTGGAGTTGTTTTATTAAAAAGAAAAAGGTAGGTTTTGGGCATTAGAGATTGGGGCAAATGTTGCCCCATTAGAAACGCCACTGTCATCTGCTCGCTCAACCTCAAACCCCCATAAACCTGCTCTCTCAGGCAGCAGAAGGAATAAAAGAAGCTAAGAAAAACAACA
>VWZU01016808.1:590760-605592 GCA_013397095.1 Sterrhoptilus dennistouni | reverse complement strand
ATGCGGGCACAAAAGCTGCCCCGGCGCGGGGCTCTCCCCAACACTGCCGCATTGTTTCCCCTCCGCTGCTTCTTGTCACCCTCCTTGTCAGAGTTTAATGAGGACAACGAGGTTTCGCAGGCTCATTTCGCACTTCAGCAACTTTCTAACACTTCCCTAACGAGGGAGAAGGGGCCGGAGCGATCGGGGGCGCAGGGGAGGAGCAGCCCGGGAGAGACCCGCGGCCGCGGGGTTGGGGCAGGTGCGCCCGGGGCCGAGCCGGGATGCGGCACCGAGTCGGGATGCGGGACTCGGCCCCTTCCAGCCCATCTCCGGCACCTCGATGTGGCTCCATTAAAAAAAACCCCAAAGCAAACCAAACGCGATTTAAGCTCGGCCGAGAGGGCGGGAGTGTCCCTGTAGTGCCCGGAGGAGCAGCGAGGCTGCGGGGAGGCGGTGGCCGCTGGTACCGCGGTGGGCAGCGGCAGGGACCGGCCCCGCTGTGAGCCATTTTCCCGGAGCACGTAGCTTTCTCGGGAGCAGGTAGCATTCCCCGGGCTCTCCGGGCTGGAGATCGGCAGTTTTCTCGCCTCCCGCCATCCCCGAGCATCCCTCCCGAAGGCGAGGAGGGAGCGGGGCGGATGCTCGGCAGTTCTCCCTCTCCCCAGGGCAGTTTCTCCCCACCCCGATCGTGCGTTCGCCCGGCACCGCCCGGCGCGTTCCGCTGCCCCGGGGTGGAGCGGATTTCACGGTGGCGGGGACCGGCGGGCGAGGGATGCCGAGAGGGGTCGGTAAAATTGCCAAAACCTCCGTTCAAAGCCCTCGAGGTGTTGTAGCCGCTTTGGGCTTTGGGAGAGCGGTCTCTCTTCCCTAAACGCACCCATTCCCCTCGGGCTGGCTTTATTTCCCCTTTTCTAGGGTCCAGGCAGACCTTAGCTGCAGTTTTCAGTGTTTCAGATGGAGATTTTGGTGAGGATTTGCCTTTAGCCTTTGCGAATCCTCGTTTCTGCCTCCTGCTCCCACAACCGAAATCTCCCCTCCGCTTTTTTTCTTACTTCCCTTTTCTGTGCGTGTGAGAAATTTGGAAAACTCAAGAAGTCGTTTAATGCAAAGGGATTTTAAAACACAAAAGTATGCTGTGAAAGGAAAAATAACCAACACCCCAACCACTTAATTAGATACTTACCGAAGGAGCCATTAGAGCCTGCTGGGTATAACACGGTTTATAAGTTCTCTGGCCACAAAGAAATTCAATAATTACTATTTTGTAACTCCTTTACAATGGGATGGGTGAAGGATGGAGTGTGATAAACTTAACTCCGTTCCTGGGCTTTTTGCAGATTAGCCTTTGGCATTCGCTGGTAAATACCAAGTGAATAGAGACTGTGTGACCACAGCCCCTTGAATTAGGGACAAACATTTCCTCTGTGCATTTTAAATAATGCTACTGCCAAATATTTTGTTACCAGAGATCATTATCCTTTTGAATGAAAACTCGAGGAGTAAAGGCATTGGTTTTGTCTTTGCTGGTGTGGAACAGACTATATGATATCTAGAACAGCAACAAGCTTTCACAAATTGCTATATGATTTCTACTGCCAGGTTCTGTGATATTGGATACGACATAAAAATAAAAAAGCCGGGCAGATAGACACAGAAACTCACAGAAACCACCTGTATATTTTGTTTCAAAGGAAAATCTCAGCTATTGTCTTACTGGCTCTGGTTCTGTTAGGCCTTGGATCTGCTTAATCTTTAAACCTATTCAAACAAATTGAATGATACAAGGCAAGTCTTCTATAATTAATCCGGATTCTTGAATTTTGATACAAACTTTTATGTAACCGAGAAGTTTCTCTTCCTTGCAAAGACATTAAGTAGGCACTAAGTCCTTCTGTCAAGAGTGCTACCATGAACAAAGTTAAAAGGAACAAACCTGGAAATTTTCCCTTCATGAAGAAGAAAGAGATGCAAACATAAAGTCATGGGAGAGCTGGTACTGGTGCCTGGACAGAGACCAAGGTTTAAAATGGCCCCTGTGCTACAAACCACAGAACACGAATGCAGGAATGGTAGTTTGTCCCAGGCACAGCTTCTGCAGGATGTTATTTTGTCAGTTTATCCCAGCCTCACAGGGACTCAGTGCTGGCACTCAAAGGTCTCATTTGAACCTTTTGAAATGTTTATTCTTTCACTCCTACAGTCCAAAGAAAATGGAAAGGATGCCATTGGGTATGGAGGAACTCGTGACGTCCACGCTCAGCTGCCACCGTGGATGATGAAGCTTCAGCTGTGGTTTGCTCCTTCTCATGTTATGTAATTTTCTCTTGGTATTTGGCAGAACTGCTTCAGAATGGATACTTTACAGGGCTGTGCATCTTGTGACAAGGCATTTTTGAAATCTCCTAGTGTTTGACTCCCTTGTAAGAGTCAAAATTTTATCTAGGTTATAAGGAAAATAAGGGTTATAAATACCTGGGTTTGGGGGAGGGGGGTTTTGCGATCTGGACTGTCTGGCTTCAGTGGAAAATCAGCATACTGAGAAAGGTCTGTAGGTCTAGACCTGCTAAACTTGTAGGTTGCAGATACAATTCCTGCTGAGGTCATTGGTAAAAACCCTCACAGACTCAGCACAGGTTCAGCCAGTGTCAGCAGCTCTCCAGGTTACCCCAGGCAGATCCACTGACAACCTCTGCTTTCTGACTCTCCATCTTTCCTCACACATTTTTATTCAGATCCTGTAAAATCCAGTGAAAGAATGAAAACCTTTTGATTTTGAAGTTGATGTCTATGGCAGTGATGGTTTATACAGTGCAGTTCTATCTCCAGGGAATTACCTGATGGGCCAAATGAGTTGGGTTTCTTGAGCAGCTGTGGGTCTGTCTTTTCATGGACACAGACAGAAGTGGTGCTGACTGTATGGAGAGAGCAGAAAGCTGTGCCCAGGGCCACATCAGCTGCTGCACAATCTTGTCCTTGGTCACATCAGGCGACTCCCTCTCTGCTGAATGTCCTACCCCTCATGCCAGGCAATAGTTCCACCTTTTACTCATCAAGGTGTAGTGTCAAACCCTGTGCCCAGGATGTTGGTGCTCTGAGCTTTTCACTGCTCACATCACCAGTGTCTCCAGAAAGGTAATGCCGAGGCTTGTTCTCCATTCCCTACAGAGGTGCCACATCCTCGAGGTTATCCAGAGACCCTGTGGAGTGAGGCTGTTCATTTTAGCATGGGAAAAGAAAGAAAATACAGACCCTGGTCCCCACAGAAGAGTGGAACCACCCAAAGTTGCCCATGCCGTGGCCCAGACAGGACGTTTTTTGGGTGCCAGCAGCTGCCAGGTGCTGCTGAAGCTCCCGACGCCAAAGCCACTGGGTCTTGTCACAGCTGCTCCGCACACCAGCCCCGAGAGGCCACTGCTGATAACACTCTCCAGGTGTTCAGCCCGAGAACAAAGGCTCTTTTCAGTGCCTGCTGAGAAGGAAGAAGCCTCCTTGCTGGATGGAAAATGGCTTTCCTGGATGGCAATATTTGGTTACAGTATGATCTATTACTTCAGAAGAAGTCCCACAGAAGAGAGGGTAATTTGACTCAGGCATGTAAAAAACCATTGTGGGGACTCTTGTCTGCCTCCTTCTTCTCCCCATAGTACTGAAACAATGTTGAGTTGTGATGTTTCATACAAGCAAAATAAAACAGGAATCTGGGATGAAAATGTGCCTCATCTTGCTATGCCCATTGTCATGAGGGTGAGCTGGGTCATCACCCTGAAGAACTCAGGCTCTCTACAGAGCCCCAGTCACTTACCTGGCTGGATAGCACACAAAACTCTTTCTTGTGAGCACAAAACAGAGCTGAGAAAAGCTCAGTGCTGGCATGAGCACAATCCAGGGGAAGCTTTCCCTCAATCCATGAACCTGAATTTCAATGTTGTGTTGGAACACCTTAATCAAACATTTTCACCATTTTCACAGTGCAACTCAGCGAAACTGTTTGCACGGGGACACCTGAAAGATAATTTGTGGATAAGGATGAGGAGGTGGGTTTGGGTATATATTTGGGTATATTTTCGAAGTATCTCTGCATCCTCAATTTTGGCACTGGAAGGATTTCCAAAAGGGAAGGTCTGGTGACCACCGACCACAGCCGTCTAGAGGTGGCGCATTCCCCCTTTCCCACAGAACCGGCTGCCAAGGGAAGGAACACCCCTTGCACAAACCTGGGTTCCTACCACCAGCTGAAGGCTTTCTGTGCTCTCCTACAGCCCCACCATGGTTATAATCTCCATGGGGTACTCCCAGTATGTTCCTTCCCCATGGCTGCTCAGCCTGCCCCAACCTTACCCCTACACCCCATAAGCTGTTCCTCATAACCCAGGGAGTTGATTCCCTCAGATGTGTAGGAGGTGACTTATCTAAAATTATTTTCTCCATATCTTTCAGGTAGAAGTGAGAAGGACAATCCAAGGAACATTCCCACACTGATGAGGCATTTCCCATCTCTGAAAGAAACACAGAGGGATGCTGTCCTCACCCCAAATGTACGTGCTTAGTGGAAAAGCAAGGACATGAAACCCCTTTTAAAATATCTGCTGTTCATGCATAAAGCTGAACTCCTCATTTTAAGTAAGCAGAGGAGCAGTAGCAGAGATATTGCAGTTTTCAATCAAGCAGTACTGTTTCCTATAAAAGACAAGGCTTACCTAATTCTTCAAATGCACCAGCTAACATCTATACAAATAATGGGATTTGGCTGAGTACAGTTAAATATATTTGATTACTCCCCTTTTATCTAGTTCTAGGTTTACTGTACTTTTCCTTGGATGGCAAATAAGAAGCCCTTTTCTTCTAAGTGACAGCAGGGAAAAGAATCAGGTTGCTAATTTACCTGAGACCCAGGAGTGTGTAATGATAGATGTGTGCTGGAAACCACAGTGGGCTTTTTAATTTTGGGGGGAGGAGAGAGGGAAAGCGTGAGATTTGTTAATCTTTCAGATTGATGGTGGTTTTGCTGATGGACTTTCATGGCTGTAATTACACACACATCAGGAAACAAATGCAGTGAGAAGAAGAGCTGACAGGAGGCTGGGACCTAACAAAATGTGTCATACAGGAAGCAATTAAAATGGAAAATCACTGTTCTCCAGACAAACAAGGACACAACATGCTCGGGGTTAATCACAGTATCTCTCTCAAAGCAAAGGTTACAGACTTGCCTGCACAGTGTAGGAAGCGAGCACACACATGGTCCAGGAGCAGTTTGGTTAAAGAAGCAGAAATACTTGTGTGGATGTCCAGGCTTCCAAGCACATGTGTCACCTAGGTTTTTGCATGGAATATCTCC
Organism: Sterrhoptilus dennistouni; assembly: GCA_013397095.1. Lineage (NCBI taxonomy): Eukaryota > Metazoa > Chordata > Aves > Passeriformes > Zosteropidae > Sterrhoptilus > Sterrhoptilus dennistouni. Next base: position 600,272 of record VWZU01016808.1, on the reverse strand, counting down.
ACCAAAATCTTCTTGAAGAGATGTGAAGGGATGAGGCAGGTGGGGAGGGAGAAGGGAGGATGGATGGCAGGCAGGCACAGAAGGGTCCCACCTATGGTTTAGGTTTGTTTGAAATGGGTGTGTTTTCAGCCCAAGGGAAAGCAAAAGCCTGGAGCCTGCCCACAATGCCATGATGGCCAGATCAAATGGTCTGAAGCACCAGCAGCTTTGGGTGAGGTGAAAAGTCACTCTCTAAGCAGGGAAAGGAACCTGAACCCAAGCTGAGTTTGCAGTGCAAACAGATAGGCTGTTAATCTGATTTAGGAAATGCTTATCTCCTCCTCTCCTGGGATTCCTTTGCCTTCTTCTGGAATCTGGGCAGGTCAAGTTCAAGCCAGGGTTTCACCTGAGGAGGTACATTCACACCAGCCAAGAGAAGAGCAGAGCTGCAGGAGAGGATGACACACAGGTCAGTGCCAGGGACAGTTCAGTGATCTGAAGCAAAATCATCTAATTAAAAAAAAAATTCTAGTAAATTATGCCTTATTTTTGTTCCTTAGACGACTCAACCCACTAGTTCTTCCCTGGCTTTATTTTAGCTGGTTCTGATATGAAGTTGGTTATCCAGAAAAGCAGAAAGATGCCATAATTTCCTGTAGGCATGTTTGTGTGTATTCTACACTTCCAGCAGACCCTCAAACATCCACTGGATTACCAAGCAAGCAGCTTTTGTCTCTTTGTTGTTTCATAGAAAAAAAATTGTATCATGGCTTTTAAGTAGGAAAAAAAAAATAGAGAAATAATAACATGACCCAACTGCGAAAATATTTTTTTTCATGAACTATACCAATGAATTGGAAATGCAAGTAGTAAAATGAATTGCCAAAAGTATCAAATATATGTTTTCAATAACTTTTTTTTTTGTTACCTAGTAAAATATTTTCCTGGAGAAGGGTTGTTAAACCCCTTGGTGCAATATAAAGGTGCAGTGATGTATTGTCTCAGAAGTGGTTTAATGGAGTTTTGGGGTTCCATTTTTTGTACATACTTTCAACACACGCAGTGCGTGATCAATTTGGATTTATAAAATGCTCTATATTTCTTTCTAAGCAATGATCTTAACTTTTAAAGAATGCTGCTTAGTTAGGAGAGCATGTGTGTGTGTTTGCATTTTGGCAAGGCAGCAAATCACATACAATATTTATGTCATTTGAGAGAAGTATTTGTGCATTTGCCAAAACCAGTCCTTTCTAAGAACCTAAAGGTATTTGATCTGCTTTAAAACACAGTTTTAGGGAGGATTAGGTGTGTGGGAGCATTGGGCAGAGGGAAGACCTGTCCAGTCTTTGCAGTGTGAAAGGGCAGGATTTTAGACAAACAAGCCAGATCTTGTTTCAGCTCAACTCTGACTATTTTAGTGAAAATCTGTTTTTCAGACCTACCTGTGGCTTTGCTGCAAATGAGCTGGACTTTTGCAGGGAGATTAGTGCTGCAGGTTGGGCAGCATTGGGTGGAGTCTGCCCCCAGCTCTCCTGCCATGCTCCTGTGACAACCCAGGGAGGTCAATTATTATAAAATGTGCAGGGCAAAGATGGCAAAAGGATGATGTCCTGTGTTACATCAGGGATTCCCCCTGGTAACTGACCCACTTCACCCATTTTACTGGCAAAGACAACCAACAGCTGAGTGTAGAGGGATGGGGAAAATGTGAGGGATGCATGATCATGATTTATTCTGATCTCTGTTACTCCTGCTTCATTTATATAGAATATCCTGAGTTAGAAGAGACTCACAAAAACTACTGAAGTCTACCTCCTTATCCACTGGTGTGCCAAGGATCAGGATCTGCCCCTGGCTCCCTGGTATCAGCTGCTGTTGATTCATCTCAGCTGAAAGCCCAGTGCCCTGCTCACACCCCAGCTGGCTGTACAGACCCCCCGAGCTGACATCTTTGTGCCAAATCCAATGATATAACGTTTCATGCAGAGAATTTCTCCATTCCCCCTCCCTTCTTTTTTTCGCTTTATCTCTTCCTTCCATCTTCAGCCTGTCAGGACTTTCACATACCTGCAGCTGTCAGCTAAGAGATCAGGAACTTTGATGTTGTAAGGGATATTTTATCTCAGGTAATTCTCACCAATTCCTACCTTATTGTGTAGGATATCCAAGGACTCCGAGAGTGAGCAACGCCTTTGTCTGGTAAGATCAGAGCAATTTGCAAGCTTTTCTGGGAACAAGGTCCAATAAAGGGACTTTAGAGATATAATCTGTCAACCCCATTGAGCAGCACTGTGACAGCAGCCTTAGGATTATTGACAGTTTAAGCATCACCCAGGACAGAACAAGGCTGAGGGCACACAGTTAGTTGCAGTTATTTGCAGTAAGACATTGTTTGCTGAGGAAGCATAGGAAACCATTTGTATCTGAATTTACCAAGCTTTCACTTAGTTTCTCCCTCAAGCAAACAACTGACTCTACAGGGACCTGCTGCATTTTGGTAGGAGTTTGAAAAAAAATTCCAATCTTTGAGGTGCAACCTCTAATTCACAAGACTGACCTGATTTTGTGGCTCTAAGTTGGAAGGGTCACGCAGTAGAACCAGTCTTGAGCTTGCAGCCACTGGGGAGAGGGTGGACTGCCACCCCAGTCCCCTGAGTCTGGTGAGTTTGTCACCTGTGCCGTGTGGCTTTGGCATCACAGGCAGGTGAGAGGACATGCAAAGCCTTTTCTCTTGCCAGTCCTGTGGTAATCACCATGTGGGGCAGTGTTAATGAGGGCTGTGATGTCCTGAGCTCTGTGTTTGAAATCCTCTTCTTCACTCTGTACCTTGCTCTGTTTCTTTAAACCTCCTCATTCCTGGTGAGTCACACTGAGCTGGCAGAGGTTTACCAGGGATCAGGCATCCATCACCTCTTCAAGCAGCTGTGGCATAGAGCTCCCTAGAAAATGACTGATGGGAAATGCAGGTCTGTCCTCAGTTGTTTTTGCTACCCATCAGCTCACCAGGGCTTTGCTGTCCTCACTGTACTTGATTTTTGAGGAATTTCTCCATTATCCCATATTATTTCTGAAATATTTTTTCTCCCTCACTAGGCAAACATTTGCTTATTTTATTTTCAAATACATCAGTATCTTCTTTTCCAGCAAATGTCCAGGCCTCACATTTTTATAAACATATTAGCAAAGACCCCAGCTCAATCTCAGTGGCCACAGCTTGGCCTCTCCTGGCAGTAAGTTCAGGATAACACATTTCTGCAGAAGGGAGAGGGCCTGTATCCATCCATTCTGGTCTCTATCCATGTCCTTAGTCATCAAGCTGAGGTTAGTATTGCTCCTGGTAGGTGCTTAAGCTTCCAGAGTAATTGATCTCTGCTGATTGATGATCATCAGTGTTGAGTGCCAACCCCCAATCAAGCCTTGGATTGTTCCCCAAGTTCATTTTCTCTTACTTTCTCCCAAACCTTTACTCACCCTTCACACCACATTCTCTGCCTTCATCAAGGATGTTGCTGTCCTCACCCAGCCTCCCGTGGCTCAGTGGTGGCTTCACAGAACGAGCTGCAGCCCAAACACTGACACCAAGGTGTGATTTTGTTGGGTTTCCAAGAACATGCCACAAACCATTTGGCTGTTTGCAGGTAGTCCCTTTCCAGCCCCTCCTCTGCACCTGCTGCAAATGCTTTTGCTGATGGCAGAGCCGTGCAGAGCTGTGCCCTCCTGGAGAGGCAGCAGGCAGTGAGCAGGGCAGGCAAACATCCAACCATGCAGCTGGAGCAAAGGGGCTGCCAGCAGCTGGAAACCAGGGCAGATGATGCTGGAACTGCTGACAGAGGCTGAGGCTGCTCCTGGGAATGCATGGGTGCAAATTTCACAATTTCAATGTCTCCCCCTGCCCTGGAGTTTGTTTATTCTTGTGACAGGTGTCACAAGGGTTTCACCTGAGGAGGTACATTCACACCAGCCAAGAGAAGAGCAGAGCTGCAGGAGAGGATGACACACAGGTCAGTGCCAGGGACATCACAGAAACAGGTGGCAGAAAGGATCAGGAAAAGCAGCTGTGAGTGGAGGAAGAGAAGAATCCCACCAGCCCAGACTGGGAATGGATCGTGGCTCCTGTCTCAAGGGTAGAGCAGCTCCTGGCCCCCGGAACAAGGCGCTGCTGGTGCCTGCGCGCACCCACCCGGCACCCGACAGGAGGCTCTTACAACAACAACTCCAGCGCGTTTCCTTGGTAATGAATTCCAACTTATTTTCCCAAATCGCCTCATAATGACTCAGTTCGAATCTAATGATGCAATCCTGAAGGGAATCATTAGCTCCCAGCTAGGAGGGTCGGCCACTGTCCAGCTCCAGCCCGTGAGGCTGCTGATTGTGGCGTGGTTTGGAGCAGCTCGGCGTGCCCCGGCTCGGCGTGTGCCAGCTCCAGGGTGTACATTCTTTCTGGGGATACCTCACCCCCTCCATCCCACTGCAGCTCATGCCAGCGCTTCCCTCCGAGCCACCAGGTGTGGGACAGAGGGACAATGTGTTTTCAATTAGGTGAGAACACAGTGATGGTGTTACCTCCCTGCTGAGTTGGCATTTGCAGTTCAGACCCTCTTATCACTCCCTGATACGGTCCCTTCCTTACTGCAGCTCAAGGACCACACGGAGAAGGGACTCAGGGAGAGTCCAGCAGAGCAAACATCTTTTTTTCCTGCTTGCTACTCAAGTGGACAGAAAATCTGACCAAATCACAGAAGACAGAGAAAAGAAAAGAATTTTCAAGTCACTGCTGGTGTTGTGTCTACACTGGGTGACACACAAAAGCTGCATCACCATGCCAGATCCAGCCCCAGATTAAAAAGTCTCTCACCAACAGCCTTTCCCACAACAAGCTGAAGCAAATTGTGCATGGGCTGCTGAAATGCCACTAATTCCATCTTCCAGTTCATGGTGCACCCCAAACTCCTTCACACCCTGCTGAGGTAGAATCCTGTCAGTGACAGCTTTACCCAGGGTCACACCCTGATGTCATTTGTTCACTGGAGTTGAATTTTCCAGCTTGTGCCTCAACTCCAGCACAGGGTGTTAAATGATTTACTTCATACAGACAGTGGCCAGGCCAAGAGTAAAACCCAGGTATCCTTAGTCCCAGGATACTATGACAACCAACTAATGTTAGAAAACATTCCCTGCCACTGCCTCACACTTTTATTTATCAACAAAACCAGATTTACTTCGTTTTAGTCTTAGCAAGACTCTGTTGCACTGGAGACCACTTAAAATGAGATTTATCTTCCTTGGAATAAATACAGGCTCTTGCATTTGTAATTCATTCCCCTCCTATTTCTAATCTCATTTCTATTGAATGCATTGTTTTGCTTCCCATTATTTATAAAATGAGATCATTAAAATGAATATTGGAACTCAACAGGTTTGAGGCAGGAAGAAACTTCCCTGCAGAGGCATCCCAAGTAGAACTCCTTGGGTTGCTGCAGAGCCTTATGGTTTGACATTTTGGGGGCTTCCCATTCTGCTCCCAGCCCAAGCAGTGACAAACCTCTTTCCAATCCTTAAAAAGCAGCCACTTTTCATCTTGAGTAGGGGCAAGGATCAGGGATGAAGGAAGCAGCGTCTGATGAAAAGAATCAACAGATCTTCAAGGATGCTCTTATAGTGCAGGTTGTTATATGACCCTTGGGAATATGGCAGCAGGTTCTGGAGGCAAAGAAGATATTTGGGGAGAAGGGTTTTGGGGAACTTCTCCTCATTAAACTTCTACAGTTTAAAAATAAAGGAAAAAGAGTAAATTCTGATCTAAAAAGTAAAGGAAAAAAAGAGCAAGTGCTGTCTAACAAAGCTTATATCTGGAGTGAATCCACTGCAAACTAACTTTACTCTGCTTTAATACTGAAACATTGGATTAAGAACTGCAAATCCCAGCTCTCTCCTCATTCCCAAAAGACACAAACATGAAGATTTAAGCATCTACAGCTATGTATTGCCTAAAATATTTCCTGGTTGGAAAAAATCTCATGGGACAACGATCAGGAAGAAGATGGTGTAAATAATTAGTTTAATTGAAAGTAAAGGCACACTACCAAAAATAAAGAGATGAAAGTGGTTTTCCCTTTGCCAGTTTTAGTATTAGCAATAGTAGCAGTAGCTGCATTTCAACCCATTTTGCAGATAACTGTGAGGGGCATTCTGGAAGCTAACCAGTTTAATTGCACAGGCTACCCTTTAATTTAGGGTGGTGAGAATGATATGAAGGACTCATTAAACTGGGGCATTAACCATGGCAGAAAATAAAGTAGTTTCTTTGTTGAAGAAGATCTCGCTGCCCTCCAAACACTACAGTAAATTGTTCCTGGGAAAAGCAGTGGGGTAGGATGGGGAGATAGAGACACGTTGAGATAGAGGGAAGCAAATGAAAAATAATTGGTACAGTGCTCTGCAGATTGTATGTCACTGCAGACAGTTATTTAATAACTCTCCAATTATTGCTGCCAGCTGGGGTATATTAAGACACTGTGAGAAGTCAGGCCAAAATCCCCCAGGCACGACTGCTGACCTGGTCCTGTTCTTCCTTCCTCCCTGAGGATGAGGAGGGGGCAGGCTGGGGGCAGGCTGTGGCTTCTGGGCAGCCCAGGGGGATGTGCTCCCCTCTTCCCAAGGGATTACAGGGCTTTGCCCACCCCTCCTGCTCTCAGCTTTAAAGATGAGGTGGAATAAAAGCCATTTGAGTTCTCCTGCCTGTGGGACACAGGGTGACCCTAGTGAGAGCCTCCTTCAGTGTGATTTAGTGTGGTGTGATGGGCAGTTCACCCAGCAGCAGCAGCTCTGGTTTGAGCCAAGGGCACCTCCCACTGCCCCTGGAGCTGTCACAGCTCTGCCACTGACAGTCTCTGCAAGGTCCATCCTCCATGGCTGGGAATTGGGAGCCCTCTCAATCATCTCACCTTGCTTCTCCTCTCAGCAGTGACCTGGTGTTTTGACAGTTTTCCTTTCCTGGATTTCACTGTCCCTCACCTCCTACCCACTGCAGGAGCTCCATGTCACCCAATTTGTGTCACTTTATTGGGTAATACTGAGTCCCAGAATGGTTTTGGGTTGGAAGGGACCCTAGAGACCATCTCATTCCAACCCCTCTGCCATGGGCAGGGACACCTTCCACTAGACCAGGAGCTCATGTGGAAACCACAGGTGAGCTCCAGCCCAGAGCCCATGGCTGGTGGCCAGCTAATATCAGAGTGGGCCAAATGGAAGGGCTAAAGGCTCTTCAAGCTTGGAGCAAAAATCCAGTGGTCACTGGGGCACACCAGACATTTCTGCAAAGAACCTCTCAACCTTAGGGGCTGCCACTGAAGCTCTGGAGACCAGAGCCCTGGGATTACATGGCCTTTCTGTTTATTTCAGTACAACCACAGATCTCACCACCTCTCTGAGAACTGCAGAGGAAAACCTGACATTGGGAACCTCAAGGGCTTGAAAGCCCAGCTGCAAACTGAGAGCCCAAAATACACTGTCTGAGACCTGTCACCTACCCTTATTTCCCAACAAAACAAAGCCTTTTTAACGACTCCTTCCCCAAGCTCAGGATTGGGTCTGTAAAATAGAAACTGTACTTCAATACCAAATGAAAAACATGACTCACAGACTGTAATTCCTTTCTGCAAATACCAGAGGAGAATATTTCATTTGGCAAACAATTGAGCCTTACAGTTTAGAGCTCTTAATGTGATTAGGGACAGGTTCTGCAACACATTTGTAACTCCAGGTGATTTTGCTATATCTTTTTGGACTGTGACCAGACATAAAAATGCCCTTTTTGCTAGATTTGGATCCAACTAAAACTGAGGAGAATCAGATGTCGGTAAGACCTTTACAGTTTGATCTTTACCCAGGGGTATCACAACATGTTTCAGCTATGGGCTGTGCTGAGCCATCTCAGGCTCTTTTTTGCATTAAGCCCATATCTCCCCTGATGAGTGATAACTCTTCTGCAGCACATCTTCTGTAAGTGAGCACGTGCTACTCCTCTGAGTTACCGTGATGGACTTAGAGGAGGGAGAGAGCACTAATACTTCCATTGGCTCTATGCACACATCTTTGCTTCCTTTAAATCTTTGAGCACCCTGGTCTAGTGGAAGGTGACCCTGCCTGTGGTAGAGGGGTTGGAACTGGATGATCTTTAAGGTCCCTCCTAACCCAAACTATTCCGTGATCCTGTGATTCTGCAATTTTAAAATGTTCAGAAGGCGCCAGTCTTGTTTAACATGAGCTGAGACCAGGTTCCTCCTCCATTTAGAAGAGCCCAGCATTCAATCCTGAAAGCAAAAGATGCAGAGATTTGCAGGATCAGACCAATCTCACGCTCTGCTTGTGTTCCTGCCTCGCCTGCCAAAGGTAGGGCTGCAAATAAATTAAATTGAGAGCAAAATTTACAGGGGAAGAAGGTGGAAGGACAGCACTGCAGAGAAAAGAGACATTGTTCAGTACAGGCAGCTGAGAAACAAAACCAAGCCTGACCTTTACACTATTGATAAGAAAATCTCAAGTTTCTTGTTCTTGAGGACTCATCCACTGGCTTCACCAGGGCTGGTAGTCAGACTGTCCCTTGCCTTCCCCACAATTCACCAGGAACTTTTTATGAAAAAAACATCAATTCCTCAGCCAAAAGCTGGATGAGTTTAGACTCAACCAGCATTGTAGCAAGAAAAAACTATGGAATATTTATGGCATAATAACAAACAAACAAACAAACAAAAAAGGCAGGGGGAAAAATACACATCCTAAGAGATTTATCTCTTCATAAGAGGAGGAAAATTGAACTAAAGATAAACTCTCATTTTACCAAGCAAGGGGCTCAAAGAAGAGTCAGCAATGGGAAAACAAGGCCATGGTTGTGCACCTGAAAGCCTTGCTCCCACTGAATGGCCATCACAGCCACGAGACAAAGTGAAGGAATTTACTTGAAGTGTTTTATGATGCTGTTAGTCTCTCTGACCCTGGTATCAGCTGCTTTGTTGGGTAGCAGTGGGAGCCTGGGTATCCAACAACCTGGAGCTCCTCACCTCCATCAGGAACAGGCAGAAGAAAGTCTAATGGCAGGAATCTGAAGTCAGCAGCATTCAAATCAGAGAGAAGACATCTGGTTTGGAACGAGGGCAGCCAACCACTGGAACATGTCAGGAAGGAATGTGGTGGAAGCCTCAGCACTTTGTCTTCAAAGTAAGGAGTGAATTTCTCTTCTGGAGAGATGTGCTCCAGTTATGGGTTACCAAGGCTGGGGGAGAAGTGGCTTTGTCAGAGTGAATGATGCACATCTGTGAGTGTCCAGCTTGTGCTGTGCTGGACCAAAGTGTCACTGAATAGGTCCATACGTGAATAAATGTTTGTGGAACTGCACATGCAAAGCCAGGGAGGGTGACAGAAACCCTGACACCAGAAGCAGGCACAGACAAGCCCAGCAGCACTTGAGTAAATCTAATGAAACCAAATATCTCAGGACTTTGTTGTGCTTTTACACCTTTTTTTTTTTTTTTTTT
>VWZU01016808.1:541789-590664 GCA_013397095.1 Sterrhoptilus dennistouni | reverse complement strand
TTTTTTTTTTTTTTTTAATGCCATGGGATGAACATTTAGGCCAAAACAACATACTTGGCTTTTACAGCACTTTCACAACCTGGGCACGAGGCCAGTTGCAGAGCAGGACTGGCCAGGGATGTGGTTTGGTGCTGTGGCTGTGCCAAGGCTGCTGGGACCCCAAGGGCCAGGCTGGATCCTCCATCAGCACCATCCCTCCCCTCCCTTGCACGGGGCTGGATTTCTGGTCGTTTTTAGATCCCTGAGCCATCCCACCCTGGCTCAGAGGGGTGATGGGTTTATGGATCAGCAAACTCCAGCCATGGCAACTGCAGTGCTGGCCATGGGCATGGCCAGGCATGAGCTGTCTCTGGGGGCATTCCCAGGCCCATCCCTCAATCCTTGACCAGGCACACAATAAGCTGTAAAAACCCACCTGGTTTTGTGTGCACAAATATCTCAGCTGTATTTGGAGTTGCCCAGGATTTTTTGCCACCTGGGCACAAGGAGTTGTCACACACAGAGGGTTTTCCAGCATGCAGGCATGGGATCAATTGTGGATAAAATGCTGATATTTTAAAATTATTTTTCCCATTCCTACCCTCTCTGTTTTTGTTTTTTTTTTAATATGTTCTTTAAAAAGCACTGATTTTGTTCCTGTCTGTACCATATGCAGTTGTCAAGGCCCTCAGCTGAGATGCAAGAGATGCAAGTCCAATTCTTCCCTCCAGCCCAGGAAGGTTTTTTCAGCTTTGTCAAAACTACATCTGAGTGTAACAAGCATGAGGAAAAAAAAATCATGATTCAGCAGGTCAGAAAGCCACACACAAAAATCCCCAGATCTTGTGACCTTATAGTCATTCTCAGGAAAAATAACTGGAAAAAGCTTGAAGCAGCTGCAGCATCTGGGTTCACCCCATCCCAGGGGTTGGATCCCCTCAGATCCCTTCAAATTGCTCGGGGAACCTTCAGGTTGCTCCCTGCAGTGCCTGACTCCAGCTACCTGGGGAATGGGGCTGGGATAAAGCCTCACAGTTCACAATGGCAATGGAGTGAATCCAGGCATAGTCTGCAACAAGGATATGAATATCTGGGAGGGAAAACAAAAGCTCATCTTCCTCTGGTTTGTGCTTTCAAAGGTTTCTTGAAGCTTTCTGATGTTCTTAACTGGTGTAAATCACGTAGCTCCCCATAAGCCAAGAAATCAACAACTATAATTTAGGATTCTGAATCAGTTCTAAGGAGAAAAGTATCTTCTGTTCAGAACCATAAAAAGTTATATAAACCCCCCAAACGATCTGTTTTAAAACATATTCAATAGTTCTTGGACTGCAGTGGGCAAGAAGCTGGGTTGTTTTTACTGCCAAGAAAGAAAAAAAATTTCAACGTTTTCAAATATTTGCAATACCAGATGCCCTGGTAAAAATCTTTTAGTCCATTTTTAAAACCCTTATTTCTTAAAAAACCCATTTTGCATGGAAAACATACCATATGTAAGCAATACTCCAGGCACTGTGCAAGGACCACACGCTCCCAGCTCAGCCCAGGGACAGGACACCCAGCACTGCAGGGATGGACATGAGCAGATGGATGGGAACAGGGAGCTCAGAAAGATCTGCTGAACCTGGACTGAATCCAGCTGGGTGCTCAACACCCTCAGCTCGCTCAGGGAGTGCTGGAGACTGAATCTTGGAAAATCCTGTCCCTTCCTTCAGAGGAAAATCTGAAGGACTTGACTGCATGGAGATACAGAGCACCAGCTGCCACATCTTTAATCACCCCTGACATCTTTTACTGCCCTGGCAACTGAAAGGTTATTTGCTGAGAGCCTGTGGAGGGTGATAAAGGTGACAGAACATCAGAGCACAGTCCCATTGTGGGACATCCTTCACTTAGAACCACCCCTGGCGCCTTTCAAAGGAATTGGCTTCCCAAGGGCAAACCCACACAAGACAAACACTTTTAGATGTGGAAAGAGAAAGGAACCCAACATCCAGAATGGTTTGGGTTGGACAGGACCTCAAAGCCCACCTCATTCCACCCCTTGCCATGAGCAGGGATACCATCCACTATCCCAGGGTGCTCCAAGCCCTGTCCAACCTGGCCTTGGATACTTCCAGAGATGGGGCAGCCACAACTTCTCCGGGCACCCTGTGCATTAAATCAATAAATAACTGCCATCACCACCGAACCTGCAAGCCCTAAACACAGAGTGAGAGCTGCTGGGTCCCCCCAGTGTGGAGCTGTTACAGTGAGAGTGTGTCTGTAGCTGCAGCCTCCCCCCCTCCAAGCCACCTGATGGAGGGTGAGGATGGAGGTTACACACGGCCTCCCACAAGAGACAGGCTTCAAGAAGGTGTTTTATGAGCTTTTTCCACAGCTTGGACCCTCTGAGAAAGTTCCAGGTGCACTTTCCCATTGCCCCCTTGGTTCCATGGCCACAGGGGTGTGCACGTGGGTGTACGATGGGGGTGACAAGTAGCAGAGGGGTCTGCTAACCTGAGAAATTCTTCCTCTGTCTCAGTCTTTCACCAGAGCCCAAATAAAAACTGCTAAAGGTCACAAGGGACCCCTGGATAATGCAAATAACAGCACCAGCAGAGAGCTGCAAGCCTGCAGATTCCTCCTGCAGGATGTCCACAGGTGGTCACCACCCACCTGCCCCAGGGGGGCTAAAATCTACCTAAAACCTTCCACCTGCCCTCCCCAGTCACCCCCAGCTTCTGTCCTGCAGAACCTTTAATTAATAAGCTTCCCACCACTGACATGGCATTTAAAGGGACACCATCACGTAGTATCTGTTTTCAATCACAAATTTGGGAAGAATAAGGTTTTATATACCTTGAGGCCCCAGGAGGGCTGAAGTGATGATGATGATGATCCTTTAAATAGCAGCAGATGTCAAGACCTGGAGGAATCATTTTTCTTCCAGAGGAGGAAGCAGTGGTGAAACAGAGATATCTTCATTGAGCAGAACCTGCCTTTTCTCCTATTGTGTCGGCTCTGTTGAGCCAAGGGAAGGGGAGAGCTCAGGACATCCCTTCTCTTCACTGAGCAAACCTGAGGTGGCTGTGCCAGCTCTGAGGGACATCCTCAGCTGTGCAGCCACCTGAAGGGAACCATGGAACACCACGATCCTCATTTTATCTGAGCATCTCTGCTGCAAGACACCTTCATCCAGGACACAGCCTTGTCCAGGGCTTAGCAGAGCACACATGGGCACTTCCATGGCATTAGCTCAGGTTGAAGAATTCAGTGGAGAAAAAAATTCCTCAGAAATGCTATGCTGTTGCTTCCCAGCATGATGAAGACAGATTTTTAAGGGCACCTTAGTAGAAGGTCAATGCTTAAAATCTGAGTCCTGCTTAGAGCAAGTGAGCACTTGTGTCGTGGTGCTGCTGGCCTGGTTCATCTTTGTCCCGTGGCTCAAACCAGGTGCTGAGCTGTCCCCTGTGCATGCCCAGGGCAGGGGGCTCCTTGGCTTAGCAGAAGCAGCTGTGGGTATTTTCTCCAGGACATCGGTGTAGGTGGTTTAATCAGTCTGATTATCTCAAAGCTGGGAGAGCAGCTCAGCAGAAGGGAAAAGAAACCAGATCACAGCCTGAGTTAACAACTTCTTTACTCCTCAGGAGAAACCCACCACCTTCATCTGGTGACAGAAGCAGGGCAGAGAGAGTGTGAGCTCAGAGCACCCAGAGACACAGCCTGTGCTCCAAAGCCAAAGCTTTGAGTTCATTTAAGTAACCCTGGGCTGGAATATCTGCTCCTGGAACCCAGGACACAGAGCCTGGGCTCTGCCTGCAGCTCTTTGTGGTGTCCCACAGCACCTTTCTGGTCCCAAGAAGTTTCCAACTCCTTGCTAGCAGGATCAGGCCACAGCCTGTGTTCCTCCCCCACACTCACTATAATCAAAATGCTTTTTGTTTTGCTGGAGCTTAATTTTGAGTATGTGACTCCAAACTTATCCTTCAGGGATTGGATTTCGAACCCAATTCTATGCTGGAAACCACTAATTTTCTTAGGACCATTTTCAATGTGGTAGAACTCTGCTTTTGGGCAAAGGAAAACTGCTTATTTCCACTATTTTTAATAAAAATATTCAAGAACAATTCAACAGATTTCATCCCTAGTGGCTCTCAACCCCGGATCCAGTTTCGACTCAAGCACAACCCTAAAACTTGACCCTCTATTCAGCCTCAAACCCCAAACCTTTCCACAGGCTCTGGGTGGAAAGTTACTGACCCTGTATCTGAGCCAACTTTCAAAAACAAAAATAACTTGCCTGATGAAATTTTTGTAGGGAAAGAAAAAAAAAAATGCACACGCGCGCACACGCACACACACGCACGCCATATATATACCAGGAGGGATTAAATCCTCATGTTGCAAGAATTTAATTTAAAAAAGCTAAGACATTGTAGGAATGCAAAAATATCACCTCAGCCTGGTAACCTTTGGCTTAGGCATGCACTTCCACAGCTCACAAACGGGAATGTTTCCTCTCCAGCGCTGGGAGGACCGGTGCCACTCAGGAATGCCTGGCTGCAGCCCAGTTTGAAGAGGAAACCAGCAAGCCTTTACTAGTGGGGCCTCTGTGGGCTCCTGGAGGCAGCCTCTCATCCCATGGGCTTGTTTTATTTCCCACTTTCTCCACCATGTTCTGAGTGCCCCAATCCCAAAGGAGCTGCTAAACAGGACCAAAGAAGGGTCTTTGCAAAATGACGCCATGTATTTTTCTCCCCTGCAAATTCAGATTATTATTTTCCTTTGTTCTTGGGAAGTGAAACTCCATTTTCATCCCTATTCCAAGCCCAAAAGTGTTAGAAGTAGCTCTGTGCCTGCTGCTGTCACCTCACTGGTGTGAATGCATTTGGGAAGGACACACTGGTGTCTCCACTCAAGTTCATTCAAACCAGAGAGAAACATCCCTTGGGAAATACTCAGTACCTGCACAGGGGGCAGGAATAAGTTCATTTCACACCAAGACTAAGCCTTTAACAGGGCCCTGTGCATTAGCAGAATTCCTGGCATGTCCGAGCCTCGTTTAAAAGGTGGACGGGAAACTCTCGGCTGATCTCGAGTTAATCACGACAACCGAGGGACCGACCTGCAGGAAACAATCCTCTAGGTACTGACGTTACCCACATAAAGCCAGCAGTTCCTCTGCTTTATTGGCTGTGTTTTTCCCCCCAGCAGGCTTAATTTATGGTAATTACTAGGAACTATGGATTAAATTAATAAAAAGGAAATTATTAAGGTTTCCTGACCCAGAGGCCAAAGGTAAATAAAGAGAAGCAAACTGTTCAAGATGGAAACACTGTTCTGCTGCTTTTGGGACTGGCAGAGAAGTTTTTTCAGTGCAGCAAGAGAGAGAACAGGATCTTGGGAAGGAGCTGTCTCATCTTGGATGCTGGGGAGGATCATCATGTCCACCAGTCTGGGGAGCCCTGAACCATCATGGCACAAGTGTTCCCCAGCAATGGAGTGAGCTGTGAACAGTGTATGAAACAGCAAAGAAAACAGAGATCTCTGTCAGATGGGAAGAGACTATAAAAATAATATAATACAGAAATCCAGCTTAATTCAAACTACACCAAAGTCCAGGGTCCTGCTCTACATCCAGCTCTGCCAGTTGATCAGGACTAATTCTCTCCTGCCTGCTCAGAGCACATTTACTACTGCTTATAATTCTTATATATGTCTCATACTTTAAATTAGAATTTTGAATGTTATGCTGTTGCAGAGGCAGGCCATTGGCATTTGCCAGACCTGGCCTTGCCATTCCTGGGTATAAACATGGATTGTGCTCACCAGAGGCAGAGGGGATGGCTCCCAGTCTGCTTTCCCTGCAGATCAGTGCAGAATCAAGACATGGAGTTTTGCTCTCAGTAATAATCCTGGAACTCATCAGCCTCTCCCCTACCAAGGCTCTCCATACATACCAAGTTCCTGCACTGAGCACTTCCAGCTTCATTAGCTCCATTTCCTACCCTGTGTCCAGTGTAAAATCTGTCTGTGGCACAACCTGAAATTCATCCCATGCTCTGCCACCAACTTTGGGCCCTGCAAACAGACTCATCCAACGTGGCCAATTCCATAACAAAAAGTTTCATGATCTTACGATCTTTAATATGACACTTATCTACAAAAAAAAAAAAAAAAGGAGTTTGATATAGATTTTACAAAGTTCAAAAGAATATCTGAAGTTACCTCCCTCCTTTGCACAGATTAAATAAACGCAGCACACACCTGAACTTCTATTTAAATACACCCCGACTGTATTTCAGAAAGAACTACTACAAGCCTGAATCCTGAGAAAGGCAGTGAAATCCTCCTGGAAGCAGCTCTGGCAGGGCAGGCACGAAGCAGCGTAACCAACATTTACAGTGGCCAATTGTTAGAGTGAAAACAAACCTGCCAGATTGGATGTCACTGGGGAGGGATATCAGCGTCTGATCTCGGTCAGGACGGGACACGGGGGGACCTGGAGCCTTGTCAAACTCAATGCTCTTATGTAGTAGGTTGAATAACAGAACAATGTTTACATTTCCCCTTGTGCCCTAAGTAGTTTGGGAGTTGGACACCTGAAAAGCCTGAATGATTTTTAAAGCAGAGCCCCTGTCGGGTCTTGATCACCAAGGCCTTGGCTGTTCCTTACTGGTATTCAAGAAAATAAAACCAGAAAAACTCAAACAACCCCGAGTTATTTCTGCT
Organism: Sterrhoptilus dennistouni; assembly: GCA_013397095.1. Classification (NCBI taxonomy): domain Eukaryota; kingdom Metazoa; phylum Chordata; class Aves; order Passeriformes; family Zosteropidae; genus Sterrhoptilus; species Sterrhoptilus dennistouni. Next base: position 583,971 of record VWZU01016808.1, on the reverse strand, counting down.
TCTGAGCTTGGATGTTCAGTATAAACAGTGTAAATGATGGAAAATCCAGGAGGTTTCTCCCACTGTGGGCACACCAGCCACGTGCAGCCACAGCAACCTAAAATACAACCACACAGCTGGGGACCTGATGAATTCCACCCAAGAAAGAGTTTTCTTGATTTTCTTCCATATTAACACATTGAAACTTAATATTGAAAGTTCCTATACAAACACAACAAAGTATAGTTCATAGAAAAAAGTGTAACCTGGAGGACGTAGGAAACAAACATCCTGTGTGCATTAGAGAGCAATAAATGCTGCATAACAAATGCACCAAAATAATAGAATTATAGAATATTTGGAGTTGGAAGGGATCCACAAGGATCACGGAGTCCAACTCCTGGCCCTTCGCAGGACATCTTGTCCCAGAAATAGGGTAGAAATAATAAAAGTCCAGTGAAAGAGGGGATGACTTCTCTGATACCATTTTATCATTCCTCCTCTCTGCTGCCCACTCTCCAAAGGAGGCCACCTCCTTCCATCCTCTCAAGCTCCCAGCCCTCTGATCCTCACAGCCAGCCTGGATCCCAACACGCTTCAAAGACAAAATTGATAGTTTCAAAATTCAGCTTCATCAATCTCTTCTAAACTCATGTGCTCTCCAGAAAAGTGAGTGCCAATCCAGCTTGAATTGGACCATTTCATCTCATCCTGGGCTCAAATGATTGTCAGTCCATCAAACGCTTCTTTGAAAACTGATTTCTTGCAGATGACCATGATTGCTATAAAACAGTATTTAAAAACATTCTAATATTTGAAAAGAACTTTCCTCTCCTCTTATATCAACCACATGTTTGAGAAAGGGCCTGGGGTTTACCACTGCTTGGTGAGAAAAATAGCAGAAAGGAGAAAGGATAATGGGGTGATAATGACTGGGAATGTATGGATTGAATTTGGGCTCTATTTAAATACAAGAGGACAATTTGTGACTTGTTGGTGTAGGCAAGCACAGAGAAACATTTGTGGCTCAAGTGTGCATTTGAAGATAGAAAAATATCTTGTGGCAAACTATATTTCTTTTAGCACAGACAAACTGTGACCGAGTTGCCAGCTGCTGAAGTTGTGATACTCACCCCAGTCCAAGCAGATGGGCTCTGTCTGACTGGGACTCCCTCAGGAGATTTCTTATTTGGGCACTCCTGCTGTAGGTTGGGAACCCTTTGCCACCCCCAAGCAGAACCCACCCCACTGCAGACCACAGACAGGAATAAATAAAAACTCTGCCTCCACCTTGTGCCCCCAAACTCCTCCAAACTTCTGTTTGAGCTGTTCTCAGGAGCTTTCACCTGGCAGTACTCAGAACCAACACAAAGCTACACTTCAATCAGGAGCTTCAGCAGAATAAATTGAATTGTTGGCCTAAATGATGCGGTTGCAGCAGATGATTGTAGGTCCCATTCAACTAAAAATATTCTAGTCCACCCTACTCTATTCTATCCTAATGAAAAAAAACAGAGAAACCAGGTTTGGTCCTATTTGACTCAGATCTGAAGGCTCAGGGTTTTCTGCTGTTTTTATGATGTTGCATTTTAAGGACTTTGGTGACAACACTCAAACCTCAGTTGTAGTCACTGCTAGGCTTCCATGAGTCAGATTATTTGGAGAAACAGTTTGTCAAGTGCTCTGCTGGGGGCAGGGAAGTCAGGCTGAATTTCACTATTAAAAACCACTAAACAAAATTACCTGAAAGTGAATTTTGACTTCAGGACTGCTGGTTTGTGATCCCCCTTACAAGAGGTCCTATTTTAGAACAGAGTCATCTAGAGTAGGGTCTCAATAAGGACTGAATTTGTAAATCTCCATTTGTAAATCTCCATGAAAACTGAGGCACATTGAAATAACCATATTTGAAAATTCACTCTCCAGGTTGGACAGAGAACCTGTGGCTTCCCCATCCCTGGAAATTTTCAAGGCCAGGTTGGAGCAACTTGGTCTAGTGGAAATGTCCCTTCCTGCGACAGGGATTTGGAACAAGATGCTCTTTGAAGTCCCTTTCAACCCAAAACATTCTATGAAAAATAAGAGTTAAAACACATCAGTATCTGAAGAGCAAATAAAGATGTAGGAGACACACAGAGAGCTGCTACAGTAGATCCTGATGGCTTTTGTGATTATTCATATTCACTTGTTCTTTTTCTCCCTGGTCTGTCCCACTTCTCTAAAAAAAACATGCATAGCAGGAAACAGAGAGTACAGAGAGGCTTATAAAAACATTCTTCCCTATTAAGCAACTGGGCTGATTGTCACTGTGTGAAAGATGAAGCAAATTGAACAAAACTCTTACCTGTTCATCTCCATTCCTGATAGAAACCCTCGATTGCCTTTGTCACTTTAGCACATGAACATGAGGCCAAATGAAACACATGTTTACAGCTATAATGAGGATTAGCTTTGCACTAAAAAAGTTGAACTACAGTCAAAATTAGATGGTGACATGGGTATTTGCCAACAGCATTAAATGAGAAATAACAGAGTATGAGGTTTCTGGAATGAATAGAAAATGTATTGTTTAGAGACCTTTTTGGCCAAGTATCAACATATGCCAATACTTAAGACTTCTTGTTCTTATTTACTTACTCCAACAGTAAAACAATTGTTGTTCTGTGCCAACAGCCTGATAGACTGGTCCTGTATCTTAAGAAATAGAGATTGGATATTATTTCTCTCATATCAGCTTCAACCTACTTAAAAAAAAAAAAAAAAAAAAAAAAAAAAAAAAAAAAAAAAAAAAAAAAAAAAAGACACAAAGTAATGGAGTCCAGAGCAGAGGAAATAAGTGAAGGAGGTAATCGATTTTAATAACATAGAGCATCAAGACACATTAAGGAAATTCATAAAACAGAGTGAAAAGAAAACATTTGCCCATCTCAGAAGACCAAGCAGTGTCTGTAACTTCACCCAGCTCCAGGCAGAGATTACTGGTAAAGCCTCAACCACAGCAGTGATTGACTTCACCCAGTGCCCTCCATCAGCCTGAGCCCAGAACAGTGAGCTAATCATCCTCATTCCCATCAAAAACCAGGCAAACTGATGAAGAAAAATCCCAGGAATTTCTCTCCAAAACAGAGAACATTAAACGTATTTGCAGTTGAAACACTCAGACCCTTCCCTGGCCCAAGCAGTTCTCTCCATGGTATTGCCCACTGCCAGGCCACCCCTGTGCTCTCATCAAACCACTCCTTGCAGTGTTCCCACCTGGGATTGTGCCTCCATGCTCGTGCCATAACACTGCAGCTGGAATAGACAGAGACCCACACCAGAGCTCACTCCATTTTAAGGCAGATATTCTCAGTAAAAACAACAGGAAATCCTTTTCATTTTGGAATGATTTTTCCCAAAGCTTTTCACTACACCCAGACCAGGACAGATTTGCTCAAGTTGATTTTCAGCTGGCATTTGGAAGGGTGTGACATAATGTGGGTTTGGATGGGGGATGACCTTGTACACGGCAGGAGGGGATCCTGTTACTTAGACTGGAAAAAAGTTCAGCTCTGTTACCAGTTTGGGGAAAACTGGGACAAAACTCCTGGGTTTTGCTGTCTTGTGTCCAGTTTAGTGCTCTGAAAGCTGCCTGTGTACGGAAAAAAATAAATATCATATTTACCTGACTTGCAGAGATGGACTCCTGAAATCTGTGCAATACAATGCCCACAGCATGAATATAATGTGTTTCCAGGGGTTCTGTACATTCACCTCCTCGGTGTCCTGCCATTCCTTAAAAAAATGTAAATAAAGGTACTGATCACTTACCACCTGTGCTCTGGACTACCATCCTGCAAATGTTTTCGCTCTGGTAAAATGAATAAACACGTGTTAGCATTAACTTTTTTGCCTTTTTATACACTATAAACGGATCCATTGATTTCCCCCACCCCTCCCTCTTTTTAATTTTGCAAAAATAAATGCTTTCCTGGAAAGTCAAAGTTCATTACTGAGACAGAGCACAGCTCCCCTTGTCCTGCCCACAAGAATCAGAGAACAATTTAGGTTGGAGAAGATCATAGACTTTTTAAGGTTGGAAAAATTCTTTAAGGTCATCAAGTCCAACCATGGCCAAGGCCACCACTAACCCATGTCCTCAAGTGCCACATCCAGACGGCTTTTAAATCCCTCCAGAGATGGTGATTCCACCACTGCCTTGGGCAGCCCGTTCAATGCTGGACAACCCTTCTGGTGAAGAATATTCCCCTGATATCCAACCTCAATCTCCCCTGGTGCAACCTGAGGCCGTTTCCTCTCCTCCTGTCCCTGTTCCCCGTGAGCAGAGCCCGACCCCCCTGGCTGTCCCCTCCTGTCAGAGAGTTGTGCAGAGCCAGAAATTGCCCCTGAGCCGCCTTTTCTCCAGGCTGAGCTCCCTCAGCTGCTCCAGCCCCTTTCCCAGCTCTGTTCCCTTCCCTGGACACGCTCCAGCCCCTCAATGTCTGTCTGGGCAACGCACAACTAAGTGAGAGGTGAGACTGAGAAGAACCTACTTTGTCCTCCAAGAGCTGCTCCCTCCCCCACAGGCACATCCTCCCCTTGGCTCCCACCTTGGCAGCCTCCAGAAACCCCCAGCTAATCCCGTTTCATTCGCATTGGGTCAGAGCACAAGCTTCCCAAAAATGTAATTGCCTGGAAAACGCAGGATTCCCGCAGCTGGGTCTCCAGGAGGGGTTTTCACACACCCTCTGGCTTTGCAGCAGGGGATGAGGAGGTGGAACCAGCTCTTCCTCCTCCTGGAGGAACGCGGAGAGCCCAGAGCAAATCTCACCATCTGCACAGCCCATGAGTCACCTCGGGGCCTGGGCAGTTTACTCTATAGATTAGTCAACAGAAACAAACACAAATCCCTAGACATTAAAAAGCCTTTTTAGAAAAAGAATTTTTAACTCCCTTCCCCAAAAATTTGGCCACAAATCTCTAATTATAATTTTTCTGGAGATTTAAAAAAAAATACAAAGAATTAATTGTGGTTTCTATAAACATGAAGATAAATTACTACATGTAAATATTGGTTCTCAACAGTTACTAATACCTCTCTGGGGGCTGTTTTTATTTTACTGAGACAGAGAAACTAAGTTGTAAAAGATTTTCTTTGTCCTTTTTGCTCATCACGGAGAGATTTGAAAAGTTTTCTTGCATTCGCCACTGAATGCTTTCTAGCTGATGACTTTTGACAGCATTATTAAGTAAATTGAAGGGGAAGATTGATTTCCAAGATGATGCATTGTAAAGTCATGAAGCTTTCATTCCAGAAAGGAAGAGGCAGTAAATGCAAGGAAGACACTAAGACAGACACTGTACCACCCACCAGTTCCCCTTTTAAAGCTTCCAAGCTGACTGGAAGTCAGAGCCATAATGAGAAAATTTTAAGAGTGCTGGGGTTTGGGTTTGGATGAGCAACACGATGTGTGTGAGCATCCCTGAGGCTGATCCAGACTGTGTGAGCCTCTTGGATCCAGTCTGTGGGCTGCAAGATTTACAAGGGCACGCTGAGGTATCGCATATTTACAGCTTCTCACTGGGTTAAAAAATGCCCTGGGAGCATCATCTCTTCCAATATTGTCCTGTTACAGCTGTGGGATATCAGTCAAGGAATGGATGAGTGAGAAAATGGAAAACCAACAAGAGAACAGCCCTGACCAAACCTTTCCCAAACCAAAGCAGCAGTGTGTGGTTGTGCAGCTGCAGTTACACCTTAGAGTTTGACCTCTCCATGTCAAAGAAACAAGAAGTCACTAAAAAGGGAAAATCATGATCCAAGGGTGTTACCAGAATCTGAATATATTTCAGTTGTGTTGCTATAGCTGAAATGGCACTGCCAATCCTTTGACTCCTCTGAGCAGCCACTGGAGGAAAGTGTTTCTGTACCACACAGGGTTTGTGGCCAATCTCCTGAGACCACGATGTGGGTGGGAGCTCAGATGAGATGCAGGTACCAGGTACCCCCTGAGCATCCCCTGCTCTGTGTGTGACCACACCTGAGCCAGCCTGAGGAACTGCCCTCACCTCAAAATGACCAAACGAACCCATCCCAGTTTATGAGAAACTTCCACTGTTTTGTTTTTTTAGTGCCAGTTCAGTTCCCTGATTGTGGCCACAATGCCAGGTACAACTGAGGGACAGGGACTGCAGCCTGGGACCAGGAGTGGACAGAGAGAAAAGGGATGGATGACAAACTCAAACTACCACTAGACTGGACAAGAAACAGTAAAGGCACAGGGACATGGAGCAGATGCCCTGTGAGGGAGAAGGCACCCTGGGGGCTTTAGATGGCATTTGTAAACTCCAAAACTTCTTGAGCAGGGAAATCATGGACCCTTAGAGAGAGTGACCACATCAGGGCAGGGAGGTGCTCACCCACAAAAACCCATCCATGGAGCCCTGACATTGTTTCCTCATATTCCATGAAGCAGGTCAGGGAAAGGGATTTTGTTGTTTCAAACCAGTGACATTTTGTATTTGGCTCTTACACAAAGGCTTCAGCTTTGCTGCCTTGTCAGGAGTTTGCCTGGCCCAGAGAAACCACAGCACTTGGTGGGGCAGAGAAATGAACACGGAGAGGCAAAGCCCAGGGATGGAGCTGACAGAGAACCTCCTGTTGCTCCATTCCAGGCAGAGCCAGAGCCCTCAGCTGTCCTGCCTCTTCCACCAGCCCATGGTGTGCTGAGTCCTCTCCAGACAGACACAAGGACTTGTGGTTCCCACCCAAAACAGCTTCCAGCTCCAGCTGGGCAGAACACAGGGAGAGCACACCCCACGTATCCAGCTATGTGAGCCATGCATTCACAGACATGTCCCAAAAACAGAGCCCAGAAACTGCTCCCCAGTCACTCATCTCAGGCCAGTCCTCATGGTTTCCATAGGCATAGGGGAGAGAGAGGTGGGTGTCTTGCTTGGTTTCATAACAGCACTACACACTGATGTGCAATAAATAAAGATGAAATGGAAATAATCCAACCCATTCCTCTTTGAGCACAGTTCAAGGAAAATATTGCAGCTAGAGACCATAAGCAGACCCAATAAATTTGTTCACCCCCCACCCCATTCCCCTTTTGTTATTAGGGTGTGACTAAGGCTTTGCAGCATCAACTTTAGGTCTTAATTAGAGATTCTTGCTGTGAGCTCAAGGGATATTTTAAAATCACATTAAAAATGTCATAGGAAGTTGCAGCAGGCATGCAGACACAATGCAAACCTGTGAACTGGGATGGTTGAAACACAGAGTCATGGTCCCAGGACTTTTCCTTTATCTTAAATCACAGATTCCTTGGGTGGTGTTGATATTGTACTAAGAGAAGGCAGAGGGGGCTTCTTGTACTTCATCCAGCTGTCCTCAAATATTTATATCCAGAGGACAGCTTGACTTTCTTGAGTCAAAACTGGAGAAAGTGGGGCTGTATTACAAGGAAGAACTTATTGCCTGGGCTGCTGCTTAAGACATCATTGTCTGACTGTGCTTTCTGCCCTGCACTCGCTTCAGACGACTGAACTTGACCTATCCACCCATCATAAATTAAATTCTTTGATCTCATCTGTAACAACACAGAGTCCTAATAACAATAGATCAAACCCTGGCAGGGACAATATGCTTATTCTTTACCAACTAAATTTTAATTAGTAAACAGGGCAGGGGAAGAATCCACCTTTGCAGAACAAAAAGGGAAAGAAAAAGCATTCTGTACTTGAAAGAAATCGCTGATAAAGAGCAGAGACATCTTTCAGAGCTCTACATCCTTGTTCTGTTCATCTGAAAAACCACATCATCCCCAAACCATTAAACCCAGGATGAATTTCACATTGTAAGAAGTCACTGTGAAAGCAAACATCAAACGGGGCTGGGGAGGAGGAAGCAGATCAGGTGGGAGAGCAGTGGCACGACGCCTTTTATCCACTGTTCATACAGACCTATCCTGATGATTATCCACCCTCAGAGTGTTTGGGCTGCCTGGTGCCCATGGCTGGGACACTGGAGGCTGTGGCTGAGCCAGGCTCCCACAGCTCCCAGGGCTGTTCAATGTTTGCAGAGCAGCCGGGAAGAACCGCACGGCTCCTGTTGTTCATTTTCTGTTTGCACAGGGTGGGTTTATTATTGCTGGGATCGTCCTGGGCTCCCCTTTACACCAAATTCTTGGGTTGGCTCCTGATGTTCAGGTGAGCTTGAGTGCCCTCAGCAGCCTGTCTCCTTCCAGGAAGACATAAATACTTAATCTAAGTGCTCCTGTCAGCAGTGGCACTTGTTGAGGCAGGGATTTTCTGTGACTGTGCATCTCAGGTCACTTTATGCCAAAGTAGAAGCAAATCCTAAGTAGATCTTCTTTTGCTGGAGCACCCACAATGTTCCCTGTCTGTCTGGAGTCTCACACCAGGGTGCAGCAACAGCTGGTCCCTTGGTGGGATGGCACATGGACTTCTCACCTCACCCCAGCCCATGGCTCTCACAAACCAGCAGGTATTTTGCTGGAGATGCAGAAAGTCTCACAAGGGAAAAAGAGCAAGGACTGACATGCTCATATCAGGCTTGTTTCCTTGGGAAATCAGGCAAAACCTCCAGCATGGCTGATTAAACCTGCCTGGCACAGGAAGAAGACAAGCCCAAGCCAACTCGCCCCATTTCTGTGGTGTTACCACATCCCAGGCAAAAAAATCCAGACCATTCACCAGAACAAAGCTCATGATCAGGGACACTTCACCAAACCTCCCTGAGCATCAAACTCCTCGAGTTTAACCTCTCCAATTGTCTCTTGTGCCAGCAATGCCCTCACTGGGGCTTGGAAATACCAACACACCTTCTGGGTCCTCAGACAGGTTTGATTTGACACCAAATTCCTGTTGAGTCAAGGTGCTGGGATTTTACTGGCTCTGCATGTCTAGTTGTGAACAGCTACCACCTTCAAAAAACCCCCCACAACCTAATTTTAATCAATAATTCAATTTAAAAAGAAAACTTCCAGGCAGTGAATAAATAAGCCAATTACAGACCCTTTTTTCCAGCTGGTTGTCAGCATTTTTAAGCTGTTTTTCTAAATGGTTGTACCAAAACTCATCACGATTTGTTTACCACTGAAATGCAGCCCCTCTGCAATGCAAAGCTGTGGGAAAGGGTAAGAAAAACCTGGGTTTCAGCTGAAATCGTGGGATGAGTTTCATGTAGGAAAAAATCTAAATAAGCAAAGTGGAATTCAGGCTGGACCCTGGGGTAAACACTGGGGCTTTTATCAAATGCCAAGTGACCCTTAATGACTATGGGCAGGTGAGCTGGCCCTGTTTTTATGGCAGCTGTCCACGTCCAAGACAGAGGACACAAAGTGTGATACCCTGCAGGTCCTCCCTCTGCTACATCTGATGTGGGATGGGAACCAATGCCCAGCCAGGCCCCAGGTGCAGTTCCTAAATCAAAAACATTTAGATTTTCTTTCCATGTTTTAATGCCGACTCTGGAATAGATATTTCATTTTTACACCACAGATCGTGCACAAACCAACAGCAAATTTCCTTAAGAGGAGAGAGAACTGAGAAAATTACCATGGTGTGTCTTTAGGAAACACCTTTTCAGTTGCTCCCTTAGACATTAAAAAATAAATAAATATAGTAAAGTGTTCACTTGGAAAGGATGGAACCCTGCCCACTCCAAATCAAGGGATGGAGTAAAAATTTGTGTGGCACAAGCACCTACAGGTAAGCTTTGGGACACAGAAAGCACAAACCTCTGCCAGTTGTGCAGGAATAACCCAAAAATAAACAAGCAAAATCCACCCAGAGCATGGGCAGGACCCAGCCTTTATCCTTCCAGACTGGAAGAATAAAAAAGAGGAATCCATCACCCTGTGGATTTTCAGACCACGGTCACAACTCACATCCATCAATGACTGGTGCAGCTACAGCTCCTGGGCAGTTTTGAGAGGCAGCTCGAGACATCTGGAAGGAGAAGGGCTCGTTCTCCTCCCATCACCACCACTGATGGTGCTGGGGCCACGGAGCCCCAAGTCCATTTGTTCCTCAGTGGAATAACAGATGGTTTTGCCACCTACCACTACTCACTGCCTTGTCAAAGCCTCGTGTGTTGTGTGTGGTCCTGAGTTGGGTCGTGCGACCAGGCAGAGCCCTCGGCTCCATTTCCAGTTCACATCACTCTAATAGGCCCTCAGCTGGCCTGAGAAATTCCCAAATATCTCTCTCTGCAAACAAGGAGTTGGGTTTCTTTTGTCTTGCAATCAGGGGAGACAAATTCTCCCCTTAACCACAGTTTAATTTACTTCTTTTGGTTGTTATTGCCTCCACCTAGTGCAGCTGTCTAGACTGGGGTGGTGGTGGTTTGCTTTCTTTTATTCCTCTTTAGTTGGGGATTTTTGGAAGCTGCCTTTGCTTCTTTCCCAAATGAGTTTATTTTTAGAGTCACTTTTTCCATTGGCAAGATGCTATGGCCGAGGGAGCTGCTCTCAAAGGAACTGAGCTGCCTTCAGTGTGAAAATGAAAAAAGCCTGCCTGGTTGGAGGGCAGGAGGAGGAGAAAGCAGCCGAGGTGACACGGACACTCCAAGGGAAGAGGGTCCAGAGTGTGTCAATGGGAAGAGCAGACACACCCCCTTCAAACCCAAAACTGCTTAACCAAGGAAGGTTGTGACACCTTCTGACATCCTCTTGGGCTGATCTGCTCCTTGGATGGAGCTCCATGTGAGAAGATGCCAACAGGACTCACACCTGCCGAAGCCATGGTACTCTCAACTCTTCTCCTGTTGGCTTCCAAGAACAAGTAAACAGTCCTCAAGGAGCCACCTGAGAGCTTTAAATCATGGGTAACCTTGCCACAGGAACCTTCCACCAGCACTAAACAGTTCCCAGGTGATTTCTCAGGAAAGGGGATCACAGACTCAGGGTTTTTTCTGGTTTTTGCTTGGCTCTTTACTACCTCACAGCCTCCTGGCTGCCTTCTGGCTGTGCTGACCTTGCTTGCTCCTGCTCTTTCGGATCCGTATTTATTCCACTTTTCCTCAGAAATAAATACTCCTCTGATTTTCCCACGATTTTGCTGGTGGGTGTTTTCAGAAAGCTGGGAAAGGTATGGCAGAGTTCAGCCTTTAGTCCCCTCCTCACCTGCAGAGTTTAATCCCACTGCAGTGATCATCTCCTTAATTACCACTAGTTTACTACCTTGCAAAGAGGAAGGGTCTAAAAATCCAACATTTTTTGGTTTTTTTGTAAAGGAAGAGGTGGACTTGAAATAATTGGATAAAAATAAGACTGGGCTCTTATTTTTCCAGTGCCAATTTTCAGCATTCACAGTGCCCATTCCAAAGATCTTGTGACACCAGCCTGGCTTCACTGAGCTCAGCACATCCCAAATACAGCAATACCAAGAGGGCAGAAGGAATGAAAGTAATATGTTTTAAGGCAAACCCTGCAGGGTTTTAGGGTGGGAGTGAAGAGGTGGGGGAGGGCATTAAAACACACACACAAAACCCCAGAATTAAGCAAGCGAGACCATTCCAGTTGAGCTGTTTCAGCCATTGTCTTACAACAACTTTAAACCCAATTGCTTCTTTTTAATGAGGTATTTTCTTCCTCTTAACCACCCAAATCTAATCCATGATGTTAGTCCAACTCAGAGAACTTAAAATCAGAACATTGGGGCCTTTCTTAATCCTCTTAACTTGCCAAAGGTTTTCTGATCACACACCTCTTCCTTCCTACTTAGGACTGAGTTTTTTTCTACCACCCTTTGTCTTCTGTTTACAGCTGTGAAAAATTAGAATCCAGGCAGTAAAATCTCTACATAACAAATGTGCATTTAGAGATGGCATGCATGTTTCATTGAAGGAAACCTGGCATGTTTTCTTAATTATTTCATCAAATCATATCTTGCCTGGGCTCATACTCAGCATTTCTTGAAGGACATTCTTTAATCCATAGTCTTTCATTCTAATGAATAACTATCTTCAGAAGATAAACCCTGGCTCACTCTGTGGTCACTGAGCACCTTTCACATGATGTGGTAGGTCAATAAAGCTGGGACTGGAGCTCATGTGAAACCTGGGAATCCTACATCTCTTCCAGGTCCTCCTGAATCCCAGTGTCTCAGGACAGGATGCAGGGCTTGGTCATTGCTGTGGTCTGGTCATCCCATGGTGATATCAGGATTTTTCAGACGAAGAAGCTGCAAAAGCTGCAATCCAGCACTGATTGATTTCAGGGCTCGTACCCAGAGTTGTATAAATACACCTGACATCTTCCGTCCCCTCAAACCTGGATCTTCCATGATCATGGCTAAACTGGCACAGGAGGCTGGCAATATTGGGACACACTGCTATGAAGGCCAGGGAGCCACACTGGAGTGAAAATTGCACATCAGGAGGAACTTGTCATCCTTTAAGTTTAATCACCAGTGAGGGCAGCAGGTATCCTCAGTCATTTTCCAAGCCTAGCCACTTCCAGATTTATCTTCAAGTCCATGCAGTGCTAGAGCTGCTGGCTGAGCACTGGCTCCCAGGGCCATTCCTTGCAGTTGGACTGCACTGTGCTCACCAGGCATGGCTGATCAGCCTTTCCCATCACATCAGGTGCACATGGCAGGAGCTGCTCTCAAGATGAAGAGCCTGAGAGGGAGATGGAAGGTGCTGAGCAATGCAGGAGCCATGAGTAATCAATTGTCCAAGGGACAGTCCCCAGCACGTCCCGGTCCAAATTAGGTTTCAAAACAAAAACAACCAGAGACTTCCTTCCTGCCCCTCACTGCATTTGAGAGAGATGGGTTTTACTGAGTGGGCCACTGAGTTGAGATCAACTAGGAGCCAAGCAAAGGGCTTGAACCAGAACACGACCTGGCACCTATCCCAAGTTCCTTTTGAGTTTGGTTAACATTCCCCACCCATCATTTTTCATGTGCATGTGCCACATCACTTCCTGGTTCTGATTTGCCTGCTATTTGCCCCACGGGTAGGGTGTTACCCATTGAGACTCAAAAACCAGCAAGTAACCCCTCCTCCCCCTCCTCATAAACCCCACACCCATCTCTGAGGGATCCAAGCATCCCTAGCAGGAAGGAGTCCAAGAATTCTTTATGCACATAAGAATGTCCCCTTGCCACATCATAATCCTGTTTGCTACCAGTGCCACACACTGATGGTCTAGGTCAAACTCCAGATGTTAATAAACCTCAGTAACAACTGCTCAGAGAAAATGCAGATAATTGGTCTCATACCTGCTATTAGAAGGAAAAAAAAAACCCAAAAAAATACATGACAAAAAGGAAAAAAAAAGTGCTATAAAAAATTGCATCTTGGTTGCTTTTAACATTCTTTTCTAAAAGCTAATTTTAGCTCTATGGCTGGAGCTTAAAGGCAGCTGCACATCTGGTGTGATCTGCCAAGCTCTGTGGGTCCGGCCCACAGCACTCCTGTCCTCCTGTGCTGAAAGTAAAGCTTTGGGATGCAAAACCACAAGACACAGAGGGTTAATTAATGGGAGATCCAAGATGTTTCCCTGTGCTCTCTCAGCTTTGGACAGACTTGGATGTCGATGGCCTTGCTGCAGTCAGGTGCTGACTGTAAAACAACTCCTTCTGTTGCTGTTGCCTGGGTTGCTGGGTTATAAAAGCATTAATACTTGGCTTGTTGTCACAGTTTTTTTCATTGCCTTTGCTACTGCTGTGAGCTTCACAAATGTGCTATACTTGGAAGAATCCATGAGTAACAGGCAGAAGATGTGGTCTGGGATGCTCACAGTGCTATCTGTAGGTGCATTTCTGCTGCCTTTGAATCCCCATCATTACCATATATGCCCTGCAAAAATAGTTTCCAGGCAGATGTTTATATTTTGCCATTGGGTTGGCTGGGGTTCTGAGAGGATCAGATATGGTCAAATTCTGCTGCTGGTGCAGATAAGGCAAATCCCCAAAAGATAAGCGAGGTGAACTATCTGCATAGAGCCAAAGGAATTACATGCCAAGGAAGAGTTTCCCAATTAATCAGGAATCAGAGTTGCGTGGGCTAAACTCCACTCTAACCTGAGCAGCTGACATTATTGATCAGTGTTATTTCCCTGGGTATTCCAGTCCTTGCTCCCTTCCATCCAAAAGTGCTTCATGTTATTGGTTTTCAGGAACATGGTGTTTGTCAGACTTGCTTCTTCCTCACACACACTATATTAACACACAGCATCAGTGTCCTGCTGGCTGCAGAACACAGGTTAGCTGTTCTTAGGTGGAAATCATCACATTCAAATACCTGAAACACAGCATCCACTCCAGCTCCTGACTTCTACAGTGTGCAAAACAATTCTGTGCAGGAAGAGTCTTCTGTGCAGTGGGAATTTCACCAGGCACTTGAAGGTGCAGTGAGCAGGTCACAGCATCACCAGCTTTGCTGATCTTTCCATCCATGCAATGATCCAAAATTGCCACTTTTTAAACCTCTTTAGGATGGGGCTCTGGAGAAGTGCTCCTGCAAGTTGTTTATCCATGTCAGTCCAGGGAAGGCAGCTGAGACTGAATTTGTGAAGCTTCACACACATGCTGGCCTCAGAGCAACACTTCATCCAAGCCTTCTCTACCTGCCACCACCTCATTTGGTTTATGTTCCTGTCTCCTCATGGATGTGGCTATCCATACAGATGGTCATATACACATCATATGGATATACACAATGAGCACTCAATGGGCCAAGGCTGCCCTGCTCTGACACTTTGGCCCGATTTCCCCTACAACAGAAAACATCCACAGGAGTCCACCTTGTGCCCTTCAATCCATCCTGGTAAACTTCCCCATCACAATCTGGGTTTTAACAGACAAAGCTGTGAGCAGCAGTTGTGTACAGGGAGGAAATTTATAAAATGTTAAAAACTTTACAAGGAGAGCATATCTTAAAAAAAAAAAAAAAGAAAAAAATACAAAAAGCCAGGAGCACAAACTGAGTTGTGCCAGAATCTGTTTGCTTCATGCAAGAAACACAGACTCTGCAGGGCTTTGTGCTGGTGAGAAAGGAACAGCTTGGAGATGAGGATGGTGCTCATCCCCTGTGCACATACTTAAGGCATCAGGACTTCCTGTATTTCATATTTTAATTTAGTGTTGTGTACATGGCCTGTTTAGGTGAAACAGGCTCACCCTAAAGAGGAGAGTGAGATGCTGGAGCAGGCAATAACTTAATTTAGAAGGAGAAAGGAGGCAGCTGGAGAAGAGGGTAGCGGATGTGTGAAACCCCGAATCCAGCGGTTGTTACCCCAGCATTCTTCAGGAATTGCCGTGGTCTGTATAATGTGGGTAGTTTGGAGCACTTATGCAGTAAATATTTTTCCCCAAGTACTTTTCATGCTCGAGTTTTAGGTTTTCAGAGGGATTTTTTTATTTTAAAATGAAAATAATTTTTTTTTTTTGAAGGAAGATCAATGACTTAATGAAAAAAGTCTGAGATGCAAGAGCGAGGCTATCGCTTCAAGAGTGCTTCCAGATTTACATAAATAACATTCCTGCTGCATAAACATCTTGGCAAAGGCAGAGCATCTAACCCCCCTCCTACTCTATTGGCCTCCACTAAATTCTGCAGAATATTAAAACCCCTTGATGGTAACGTGTTCTCGGCCAGAAACAAATCATTAGTTTGGATGAGGGCATCAAACTGCATCTGCTCTGTTCCCTGAAGTTCCAAGTGCAAGAGATTTAGGAGGGAGGGGAGAGGATTTCTTTGATAGAAGGATTTAGAAAAATGGCAATTGATAGAATTTTAAAGCAGATACAGAGATGAGGGGACGCATCTTTCCCAGAGACACATGGGAATGGTCTGGAGTAATTAAATGTGGAGATGGGCTCAAGCTGTGCCGTTTGGAGGTGGATCTGAACACTCAGGAGCTTTTGTTCTGCCCACTGCACATGGCTGAGATGGACTATTGGTCAACTTTATCAAATGCCAGGAAGGGGTAAATCCAGGCTCATCTCTAAGTGAAAAGAAGGGGAGGAAAAAATGGAAGAGGGGAGCTGTGAAATGCTGCAGAGGACTGACTCCACCTGGCTGGCAGGGAGCTGCAGTGAGGGAAGATCTCTCCATGCTGCAGGGCCATCTCATGGGCCTGGATGTTGTCCTCATTGCCAAAACTCCCTGGAGAAGGCAGACAAGAGGGATGGTAAAGATAAAGCCAGTTTTTAACTCACCTTTGAGTTTTCTTACACAGAAAGAATTATTTTGGCATCAGTTCTGCACTTCCAAGAAAGCACCACACTTTCAAAGCTACTCAGAGTAGCTCCTACCCATCGGGGCAGCAAGAGATTGATTCCACCAGAGGAACTCTGTTTTACCAGCAACATTATTGAAAATTAGGGAGACTTGAGGGTCCTTTTCTCTTTTCAACCCAGTCTGTCTCTCATGTTTTCTCCCCCTAGAAAGAAGCAGCTTTCTGCCTTCTCAGAGGTTCTCCTCTAAGCCCACAAGAACATCCTGCGTGGATCTGCAGGGACAAATGATTTCTTGAAACACCCTGGTCTTAATCAAACCTAATCTCTCATGA
Source organism: Sterrhoptilus dennistouni (assembly GCA_013397095.1). Classification (NCBI taxonomy): domain Eukaryota; kingdom Metazoa; phylum Chordata; class Aves; order Passeriformes; family Zosteropidae; genus Sterrhoptilus; species Sterrhoptilus dennistouni. The sequence continues at coordinate 567,460 of VWZU01016808.1, read as the reverse complement.
CAGGGCAGAGCAGCCTGGACATCCATTAGATTTAGCACAGCTACTCCAAGCAGTGCTGTTATGTCAAAATTATGCAACCTAGGCTTTGATAGGCTTTGGGGATTTTCTCAATGGTTCCTTATGAGCCCGTTGGTGCCCCTCACATTTCAATGACCACAATATGAACATTAAATGTATTTCCTTTCCCACAGCTGGATGCTGTCCCATCTGTTCTGAGACAGCCAAAGTGTCAAGTAAGCCAGGCAAGGCAGACAATTTTTCATGCAAATCTGTTGACTTTAGGATTTTTAAATATATGTCTTTTTAATAACCCACAGATTATCTCACCAAAAANNCCCACAAATTATCCCACCAAAAAAAAAAAAAAAAAAAGGTCATTTGCAAGAGTTCCTCCAGCAGTCCTTGGCATTGCTAGCCAACATTGCAATGCACATATATTATCCTCAGAAGAAAATCTGGCAAAAAGACAGAGAGAAATGCCATGTACAGTCACTCTAATGGCTTAGCCTGGGATGTTGTATCCAACAGTGCTCGGCCTGGATGCTCCAGAGGGATGCACAGAACCCCCTAAACAACTGCACCCTCCAACCACTCTCCAGCTGTGCAGCACAGGTGGAAGGGAGAGAAAAAAAAAAAAAAAAGATTTAAAGTATTGCACCAGTCCCAGGCAGGGGGATCAGGATTTGTCACAGACTTGGCCTCCTTCCCTGGCACCTTCAGCATCTCTGTGCCCCCTGTTCCAGGGCGGGCAAAGCCAGGCACCTCCTCTGACAGCCCTGCGTGGTCAGGAAGCAGCAGCAGCACCCACACTCAGGTTTCAAAAAGATTTGCACAAAGCCAAGGAAACAACCAGTTAAATCAACCCTTGTCAGAGGTGACCTGCTCAGTATAAGCACAACTGATTTAATTCCAAAATCAGCCAATGTCTCAGAGCAGGAACAGTCTCTGCTCAGCACACACTGACTTGTGGTCATCTGAGCTCTTGGAGCAAGGCAGGGATGTGAACAAATGAAGTGACTTGTGCCCGTGAAACACCACACCAGAGACACAGGAGAGTCTTTCTCACCTCTGGTTTTCAAACCACCTTTTCAATTCCTTTTGCTTTTAATGAGATGCTTCACAATAAAATGGGCTGGAGGAAGCAGCTGGCGAATCATCCTGTGATGAAAGCCAAGGATGTTAATTGCCTTCCTGCCTTACTTCATATGACAAATTTGCCATCAGATCTCCACCTGGCAGGAGAGGAAACCCAGAGGAGTAGCTTCCAGCCTCTGGATTTCATGCTTTTTTCCAAGAAAAACCTGCTCTGGGGGCTGCCCAGAGCACACCTGATCTTACCTGGAGTCTGGGGAAGGACCAAACCGAGACACAACAGGAGAACAGCAGAAACCAAACCTATTCCAGACTTACACATAGCTGTCATTCTTTTAAAACTTAGGTGTATATTTGACTTACCCAGGTGCAGGTCATTTCTCCATATTTAAGGTGTGATTTATCAGGGTTCAGAATAACTCTGGGAACCTCACACAGCCAGGACAGCAGGACACCACTGGAATAACAGGAGGAAAAGGGAATTTGCTGTATTGGAGACCTCTAACTCTTCTAGCAGCTTCTGCTGGGGCAGCTCTGCAATTACTGAGGAGGAGGTTGCCATTTTAGCACCAAAATTGCCATGGAAGAGGCAGCCATGGGCTCTATGTGGAGCCACAAAGCATCATGCAGAGCCAAAGCTCTGTCTTAAAAAGCAGGCCACTACCCTTTCCCTAACACACATTTTACCTGGGAATGGAGAAACCACAGGTCTCTGGACAACTTGGGAACTTTGCCACTTCCTCCAATTCCCTCCTTTAAAAAAAAAAAAAAAAAAAGAAAGAAAAAAATTTAAAAATCCAGCTTGTTTTCTGAAACTCTGCTTTAAAGAGCTGAGTTCCTAAACCCAGAGTGCGTGATGCAGAACAGCTGACTTTATGTAAGGCTGTTATTAGAAACAGCCCATTGCTGAGCTGGGATTTCGTGGGATGCACCTCGTTCAGAGCCTGGGCAGACACACCACGAGTGTGGGTCCATCCACACAGCCTGGCTGAGAGTGAGGAGTTTGATGCCTTTCAGTGCCTGGGGCAGATCCTGACTCAGAGATTCCTCCACGTTATTTTCCATGGGAGGAAGCAGGAGTTATTTTGCAGAGGGTCTGAACAGACAAGATGCCAGTTTCTTGCTGGTAAATACCACTTCCAACCTCACTCGCAGGCTCCAACAGATGTTTCTGCTTTTCAGAGTAATGGAAATTTTATGGACCATTTTCTCCTCCTTCTCCTGTTCCCTGGGATGGAGCAGCAGATCCAAAATGCCCTGGGAAACACAGTGGTCTCCTCCTGAGACACACTTCAGAGCAGTGTCTCCAGCAGATCAGGGAGACAGAGTCAAACCACTCAGTTGTGGGTTGGGTTCCTCTGGAGAACCAGACATCCTCTGCCACCAGGCAGCTGCACAAAGGCTCTGCTGTCCAACAGTTTTCACTGGAGAAGCTCAAAATCCTCCTAAAGGATGAGCTGCTGCCTCCCAAGCTGGGCCGAGAGCCCAGGGGTATGCAGAAAAGTGGGTTAAAAAGATTTGGGAACTGTGGTATTATTCTTATGCCCTTGTGTTGGTCATCATTCATTACAGCTGGAGAAACTGAGGCAGGTGAAGTCATTCACTGAATCAGAACAGAGCTGGGACTGATTCCACATGTATGAGGTACCAGTGTGCTCATCACAAGACAGCACTTCCCCAAAAACAGAGTGATGGGACACAGAGAGGGAAATTTTTTTCAATGCAGACGAAGTGTGGGATAAAAGGGTCTGATGTGCATCCTGAGAATCCACATTTTCCCTTGCCTCCCTCTCACGTCCCTGGGCTCACCCAACTGTGTGAGAACCCCAGCATCCCCCCAGATTGCTCAAATAAACCCTGTGTTGCAATGCTCCTTAAGCAAAAACCAAAAAAGAAACTTGGGGAATCCCACTGACTCACAGCTGTATTGATTATTATTTTTTTTTAAGGGCCCAGGACTTAGTGAATAAGAATATTATCCCATGGGGATTGAGAACACAATGGAAACAGGAAACTTTTAAAAAGCATTTCTGTGCAGATATTATCTCAGTGCTGTAGGACACAGGATTTACTTAATTGCAGCCAAGGAAGTTTTAGATTACGCTCTGCAATGTCTGCACGAACGTCTCAGCTATCACAGGGAAGGCTCCTTGCATGGCAATTTCCTTTAAGATATGTGCCTTACCCTGAACACGTTCACTGGAGGGGATTTGGTGATAATGCAAGAGGGTTTGGAGCACTTCAAAGCCTGAAATGAGATTCAGGGCATCACAGCCCATGATAAAGAATATGAAATTGCTTTTCTAGCAGATGACATCCTGCTTTCTCTTAGTGAAACACAAGCCTCTATTCAATGTCTTGGAGAAGTTTGAGAGGTTAACAATCCTGTTTTGGGTTCTTTTTGTGTGTATAAATATGACCAAGACAGAGGCAATGCCTCCAGGCACCTCCCCAGCAAAATCCCTCTTAATTTTCTATGCTGATAGTCCCTAGAAGGATTCCAACCCATAAGAAGCCAAATCTTTCTTCACTTAAATAAACTTATAACAGTAAGTCTCCAACCCTTTTATGTGACACACATCATGATTTTCAGAGATGGTCTAACTCCCCATTATCTATGCTTGATTAGGTCCACTTAATGAAAATGGCCATCCTCTTGAGCACTTCATTTTCTGCAGGGGCCCTCAGTACTTGAGCCTTTAACAACACTTGAACCTAATCCCACACCCCATTCCTCAGAAAAAAACCCACCCACAAAAAACCCAAAAAGCCATACCAAAAAAGAGAAAACTAAGTAGAATACTCAGCCTCAGGTGGGATGAATTTCACCCTAAGCAGCACATAAGAATCCAAGTTGTTCATACTGCAGGAATGATGGAAACTGATTTGCTGCAAGTTTGTGTCCTGTGTCCCCAGTTTTCACTCCTTACACTTCATTTTCCTGCTCCCGTTGCCCTGGAGTTCTCAGACCTCATGGCTGGGTCATTGCAGTTTCGTGAGGGCTGTGTGTGAACCATCTCCAGCATTCCCAAATTGATGGGCATGGGAAGGTCCAGGCACCAGTTTGGGATAACTCAAGTTCCTCCAACCTTGTCTGTGATGGAAACACCACATTTGGGTACCCTTTGTTCATTCACTTGGCAATTCTACTGAAATCTGCTGAGGATCTGGATTGGAACCTAACCCTTCTCACATTGTTGAACTTGGTTTGGTGGGTCCAAATATCTTGAGGGGACGGATGGTTAGAAACAAACCCACTTGAAATTGGGTTTATCCTCACATTGTTGAACTTGATTTGGTGGGTCCAAATATCTTGGGAGAACAGATGGATAGAAACAAACCAATTTGATATTGGGTTTAGTTTAAGGGGAAACTCAGATTGCCTCCTCAGTTCCTGCACTGGAACTTTCATGGGCTGTTTTTTGCTCCAGCAGTGTGGCCCCAGGGACATCATGTCCACAGGGTCATTCTGCAGGTGCCCTGGCAAATGGACAATATGGAAAGAATAACCAGGTCTCTCCAAGCCAGGGACTTCTCCAGCACACCAGGGAGACACTGGCACCTCCAGCAAATCTGTGCTGAAAGGTGTTCAAAGGAACCAGCAAGATCCCATGTCAGCTTGCCACAATGGAAGACCTGATAGCAGCACTGGGAGATCCCAACCCCAGCCTTCAGAGACAAGATGCCTTGTTAAGGAAACAACACCAAATTAAGCAACCCAGCTTTCTTGGATTTCTGTTAATTTAGAAGGATGCCAGGTAATCCAAACAGCAATGAGATGATGGCTTCAATAGCCCAAATTCTGTGCACACAGAGCTGTGTAGTACAACATTCCAGATACATTCTATATACAATGGGCATAAGCTCCCAGAATCTCCAAGGCAATCATTCCACACCTCTAGACAGAACCATTTAGAATTCAACTGAAAAACCCAAAACTTTAGCTGTACAAGAGAAAATGAAAAGATGCTTGCATGTGCTTGTTTTGGAGCAGAAAAAGAGCACTTGCATGCAGTGAGTCCTCCTGGATCCATTACTACATCTGTTCCACCAGATTTCCCTGCAACTGTTCCTCTTCTTTCCCAGGAACAATAAAACCCATGAGCTGCAGGCCAAGTGGCCAGTGTCCCACAACCTGCTCCAGCTACTGAGTTTGAAGCTACTGAGAGGTTTTGACATGATCCATGTCCTGGCTTTCGAGGTATTAAAAGAAGAACCATCTTTCAAGTAACACCAGAAGAGTAAAAAATTAATAATTTTTAATCCTAATTAATTCTTCCTTGCTGGAACAGCAAGATGAGATGTTTCTACAGCTTCTTCTGGCCTTTAAATGTACCCTTACACCACAGGGAGGCTTTGATTGTCCCACAGAGACCTTAAAGTCTGGCCAGGGTTATCTACTGATAGTTGCCCAAAAAGATCCTTCCAAGGAGCTGATCTCTGAGCTTCCCTTCAAAATGTGGCACCACCAGACCCCACCACTGGTGGTGCTGCTACTGAACAGCCATTTAAATAAATCAGAACAGCCAGAAAAGAGTGTTTTTCTATGACACAACCCAGAGGTTGTCTGGGGCTGAAGGTCACTTCCACCAGCACTACAGCTGGAGCCTCTTGTTCATTTTAAGCTTGTCCAAATGTTGCCTCCTGTCACCTCCTGGCCTCACATCCTCTCTCCCTCCAGTCAGCACCAGCCCTGGCACAGTCAGCCCCAGAAAACCAAGCCCAGCACCAGCCCTCTGATGACTTCACAGATTTTGGTGCTGTCATGAGAGCACGAGTGGTAACCCACAACTGGGAAGAAGAGGGGATGTGAAACCTTTCTTCTGGCAGAATCTCTATTTCATCAACTTGGACTGCTCACAAAACACCACCTGAGGGACTAAAGTCAGCATCTGTTTTTTGCAAACTCAACCTTCTGCAAAGTTATGCAAACAAGAAAAGACTTTGAGTGGGGATGTAACAAACAAGTTCATTTTTCCAAGCCTCAAAATAAACAAAAATTTGCTTCTTTTTCTTCATGTTCCAAACCAAGATTCAAAGAGATCCTCTTTCATCCATCATCCAGTTAATCCATCCTTGATGCTAATGTGAAGAGATACGTCCTATGGGAAAGCACATGCAGCTTTTTAAGAATATTGTGCTTTTTAAAATTTATTTTTAAACTAAATCAGAGATTCCTGAGCATTTCTATGGTGACCTGGACAGCCTTGCTGCCCTGGCTAATGGTTGCACGGCTTCCATCAACATTCTCAGTGGCTTTAGACCAGAAAGAAGACACAAAACTATTCCCCTTCTCCACTGAATGTTGCCCAATAGTTACCTGCTTAGTTAAAACCATTCTGACAATTCCAGTGGATAAAAATCCTTTTCAGTTTCTGCACCAACATAAGTTTGTTAAAGTTTGTCTTAAAACTAAAAGACTTTCTATAACAGCAATCACTGAAATATCTCAATGCTTGAGCCCACAACACCACATCTATTATTAATGCAACCATCATTTAGAGCGACAATCAGAAATGGTAACAAAAATGTACCACAGTAGTTGTTCATCTGCAAATCATATGTATTTCTCCAAAATAAACGAAGCGTACCCTGCTCTCTCTTCCTTCCAGCCCCTCATCACAACCCCCACAACCAACCTCAAGCAGAACAAGCCATAATGCAGAACAAAAACAAAATAAAATTGAAACCTGATAAGGCCACATTCTCAGGGAGAAGCCATGTGTGAGATATTTTTGCTTAATTATTTCAAGCAATGTATGGCCCCTTGGCTGTCACCAAGGTTGGCCTGTCAGGGTAATATCATGAGGAACTATTGTGGAGAGAATCACTAGATACTTCAAATCTTTGAGACCCTGCTAATCAGCTCATATTTCATATTCTTTTACCAACTTTTACACAGAAATAGAGCCCTTACTGGTTTGTATCAAGCCCTTTTCTCCTCTTGTAGGTGTTAGAAGGTTGGGAGCACAGGTGTGATCCTTTGCCAGTTTGCATGTACAGACATCACTGCTGCCACTGGTCCAAAAACAGGTTTTCAGTCTCACCCACAGAAAATGCAGTGTAAAGTCAGATTGCAGATAAACAGTGACTGTTGATTATGGCTAAAGAAATAACTCAGCAGGAGGGAATTCCAGTGCCCGGGCTCCAGCCAGTCACGCCTCAGTGCCTTGTGGATCTGGCTGAGAAGACAGGTGCTTTCAGCCCTAAATTATCCAGGATATTGAAAAAGCACCCACTGATGATACTAGAAAGGGAGCTGTTTGCTTTCCAAATAGTTTCCCTTTGAGCTGAGCTGAGGTTTATTATCTGGAGGGAATAATGACATGATTTTTCCTCCATTACACAGTGGAGTACATAATACACATTGTGTAAAGAATCTGCTGGATGATGTAACTCTGCTTCCACGAGAGCTCCAGCACTGGAGAAGGCAAAGGAAAGTCTAACTCAAACATACCAGAACACCTTGCTGGCTAGAAAGTTTCCAAATAACTTTGTACATGCATTAGCAATAACAAAAAATAAAATCCTAACCCCAAGACAGAGCTCATTAATGAGGTTTAATATTTCTAAATGAAATAAACAAGAAAAGTAAGGATAGGACTGGTGTCCTGAGTGCTGCAATACAGGGACAAATCACTTTATAGAAAATAAAGAGAAGCTGCAGAAATCCCACGAGTGAGAACTGAGGAATTTCAGGCGAGCACGGAAATCTGGCAGTGCTTTTAGATGGAGGAACAGAACAGCAGAATAGAGCTTCAGATGGCACAAAGACCCATCCTAAGGAAAGAGAAAAAAACCCCAGAGCAGCACTCACTGCAACGGCTGATTTCAGATGATCCATTTTGGGGAGGAAAGTGCTGGCCAAGGGAAGCAGGGATTGTGCAGTTGTTTACAAACACCATGTGAAGAGGTAGAGCTCGTCATGGGAGCAGAGCAGAACATCCCCTGCGGAAAGGGAGGGGGTGGGAAATGAAGAAATTTGGTAACTTAACTTCCTGGAATAATGCTTTTTAAATCTCTTAACAAGGCATAGATCATGACTTGTAAAATGTGAAAATGATGACTCTGACAGTAAAGGGAATATGAACATCAGACTTATTCCTCCTGTGAAGTGCTATGGCAGAGATGCAGCAGCAGCCTGGGGAGCTGCACGCATTTGAAAACAAAGCCAAACACAGCTGCCCTGGGTAAAAATTGTATCCTGTGTTGTATTTTCAAACCAAACATTTAAAGAGGCTGCTGGTTTTGGAAGTATTTAGTTTCCTTTGCAACACAGTAGCAATACCGGCATTCCCAACAATACAAACAAGAAATCATGATCACAGAATGGTTTGGGTTGGAAGAGACCTTAAAACCCATCTCATTCCAGCCCCTGCCATGGGCAGGGACACTTTCCACTATCCCAGGCTGATCCAAGCCCTGTCCAGCCTGGCCTTGGACACTTCTAAACATGGGGCAGCTACAGCTTCTCTGGGCAGCCTAAAATTAAAGCTAATAAACGGATCTTGTAGTTAACCAAAGAACAGAAGTGTGTCTCAGGTAACAAGTCTGAAGTTTAGCAGCAAGGATAACCAAATCCAAGTTTCAGCAGCAGGTTCAGCTCTGCCTGTGTCAGAGCATCCCTCCTGCAGGCACAGGCAACACCCTACAAGCTCTTGTGCAAAGGGATATCCTTCATTATTTTCCACCTACTGAAAAAATCAAGATGTGCAACACCCAGTCTGATTCCTTTCCAATATAAAGTCTAAAAGTCTTCTGTGTTGAAGTGTCCAGCTACTGATCTTACTCTTATTACTAGGAGTTGGAATAGCGGTATGATGATTACTTTATTTTTGGAGACTTCTTCATCCCTCAAGTTGTGACTTTCAAACTACTTAAATCCCACAAATATTCCCATTAAAATGTTTATCCAAGACAAAGATTAATCAGTTGTTTCTTCACTTTGTTTTTAGGGCTCTTCTTAAACAGATTCCTGTCTACCACTGTTCTATCAGCTCAAGCGGTCATCCAGAGGGGACTGGACATCCAGGCACTTACATTCCAAGCTTCACTCCTTGTTCCATGTACATGTCCTTTTCTTGTTTATATCTCAAAAGACGAATTTCTACCCCAATGTACATTTAGTTTGTTTACGGGAAGCTGCTTCTGTCTGCATGATTTTCCTCGTAGAAATTTAGAAGAGGTCCTGCTGTAGCTGCTGAACTGCGAGGGGTTTGAGACGGAATGACCAAAGCCATTAAACTTTAACTGACTGAAACCAAAACACCCCACTGGAACAGCAGCAATAGTGCTTGAAGGAGCAGATGGAGCCCCTGGAGTGCAGAAAATATCTTCACCTTGTGACTCCAGTGGCTGACTGTATCTGATGGAGTGAAAAACAAAAAACAGTCAGGTATATTTGTCACCAAATAGTCCTGGTTCTGCCCCTTTCCCAGAGAACTGAGCTATTTGTTTCTGGCTGAAAACACCTCCTTTATCCCTGATTCCCTCCTTCATCTGCTTGTTCAGAGGCTGAAGTCTCTGCTTCACTCTGATTGCTCTTAATTTTTCAGTCCATTCCTTTAGAACTGATGTGCTCTTACCAAACTGTGAGAAAAGCTCAAAACTTGGCATGAGACACTGTGGATGGTCCATATTCATAACTGGCTCATAAAAGTGACTACAAAAGGAATTATTTTACCAACAGTGCAAAATCCTTCGGGGCATTCAAAACTGGAACTGTGGAGTGTTGCAAGAACAGGCTGCCAGGGCAGTGGTGGAGTCCCCATCCCTGGAGGGCTTTAAAAGATGTGTGGATGTGGCACTTGAGGACATGGGTTAGTGGTGGCCTTGGCAGTGCTGGGTCAATGGGTGAACTTGATGACCTCAAAGGCCTTTTCTAACCTAAACTCTTCTGTGATTCTATGAAGATCACACCGTGAATTTCATCAGCCTTTGAACCATGATGGTAACACGAGGTAACAAAATCCACAGCTCACCCATGCTCTGAGCATCTAGCTCTGGAATTGCCCTTCCTTACATCTCAAGAGTTTGTAATAAAACCAGAAGAGTGATAAAAACAGGCTGAATGCATAAAAAAGTGTACATGAATGACAGCTGGAGGTAAAAGCATGAAGACAAATGGAATGGAAAAGCTGAAGAGACAATGCATTCCTTTTTCATTAAATCAAAAAATTAGGGTAAAACTCATTAAATAATCAGTCAGAAAAGGAAAGTGTGTTTCCTGCTCAACAGTAATTTCATTGTGAAACTCATTGTCTGGGATGTTTCAGATCCCAGATTATGAGGGATTTTTGCAAAGAGCAGAGGAAGCAATGGCAGATGCTGCAGTGGGATGGAGATGCAACAAACCAGCAGCAGCCACCAGGAGGGATCAGATATGCTTCTTTCATTCTTTTTAATAATGTGCAAGATTTCAAAACAACTCTATTATAAAAACTATTAGCCCCATAATGGTGGTCTGGTTCTTGGCTTTCTACTTAACAGTACTTCAGAAAGTAACATAGACATTTCCAAAGTTGTTCTCCTGGAATTTAAGTGCCTGGTACAGAACTCCACATATTTATATGTTCAGTGAATTATTCCAGGTCTTCTTTCCTACCTGCTACTTTTTCTAGGGCAATAGAACCATTATTTACCTTGACTTTCTTCAAAGCTTTGGCCACAACTCCTTACGCCTTCTCAGAGCGCTGCTCTGCTCCACCTCCATTCCTGCCTCCACCTTGTGTAACAAGAACATCACGTCATTTAATATTTCTGGATTCAGGGAAAAGAAAACCACATTTCCTAAGATCCCACATGACAACACAGCTAATTTAGTGATAATGAAGATGACGCACAGGAGGTTGGAGGGGGCCAGGAGGTTCCATCTGCCAGGCAACTGCTCAGACTGACTGAGAGCTGCTGGTTTGAAATGAAGTTTTGAACACTTTAGAAGGATCCACTTTATTCACACCTGCAGAAAATTCGATAAAAAACCAGAAGTAGAGCGTGTTGCATGTATTTGCCATTCTCAGTCAAGCTGGGATCTCATTACCAAATACTCCACTGAGATTCTCCTGTGGGCAGCTCCCCATCCTTTGGGACTGATTTCCTTTGACATTTAGAAGATGCTCAATATAGATCATGGGATTTCACTCTCACAAAAGGATTAATTTCACAAAAACCAGAATATGGCTGGTACTCAGTCTCAACCATCTCTCTTGCCCTGCCTGACCTTCATCCACCCACAGTCCATGTCTCCTCCTAGGAGACAGTCTGTAAACACCAGGTCGAAACAGTCAATAAATATCAAGATAATTAGACACGATCGAGATAATTAGACACTGTTGACCAACTGATCTTACAAGAATGAGAAAGGACAAGCTCACATTCGCCAGACATGCTGAGCACAGGCTGCTGAGAGGGTGACACATATCACAAGGTGGGTGGGAGCATTTTTTGTCTTTTCAAGAGCCTCCCAAGCACAATTACCTGTGAACAGCCCAGACAGGCAGGTCCTGTCTTAACATACCAGCACCTGGATTTCAGCAGCTGGATGAGGTATGTATAACCCTGGTTTATATTTATGGTTCTGAAGATTTTGATGGAAAGTTGTTGGATGTGTTACAAAGGCTTATTTGTGTAGATATTGTGTGTTCTTTTTGTCTCTATAATTAATTCTAAGTTTTTCTTGGTTTCTTTAGCAGAGGAACTCAAACCAGCTTGCCCTTCTGGGAGGATCTGCTTCAAAAAGAGTGATCCAGGTGTGTCTGCTCCTGAGCATCCTTATCTCAGTGCTGGAGCAGTTCCTCCATCCTCCCACCCTGAAGTACCAAACCTTGTGCTGCATCTTCCTTATATTCATCACCAAGGAAATACATGTACAATTTCCTTGACCAGTATTTGCTTTATTTTCAGTTGGCCAAGCAACTGGCAAGAAAATCCCTCTTGATCTTGAGCTGTCTGCAATATCCAGCAAGTTTTTTTTCACCTTACAGCACTGAGGCTGAGCCTGTCTCTAAGGTCTCTGTCCTTGTGTTACAACTGGACATAAACATCAAATTCACAGAAGGTAACTGAAATTAGTAACCAGAAATCCTCTTCCCCACTGTGCAAAATGCAAGAATCACCTTTTCCAAAATCTCAGCAACGCAGTCTTCTTCCAAACCATGGAAGCTCTCTGCTGTTCCCTAATCTTTGCCTCCCTCACGGAATTTTTGGGTGTTTTCAATACTTCCAATTCATGGGTCTTCCTATAGGGTGGGAAAAAAATCTTATTTAGAGCTCTCCACTCTCAACTGAAAAAGGTTAAATGACTTAAATTTTTCTCACATCTTGGCCATCTCTCTCAGCCTCCCTCTCCTCGCCTGTGATTCTCACTGGCCTACAGAAGAGTTACCAGAAATCCTCATCTTGACTCATATTTTGCTGTTACTCATCCTTAATCACATTACACCTAGGCTACTGAAATATCTGCCTAAAATATTCCAGGAACTCTCCAGCTCACTTAAGCACTCGGGGTCTGGAATAATTTGGCCAGAAATGTCTCATTTTCCAGGAAATGGATGATGTCATCCCGTTATCTGTCAGCTGCACTGCACTGCCCATCATCCTGGCCTTCACAGCTCTCTGTTGATTTACTCTCCTCATCCACCCACTTCACCCCAAAAGACGCAAGAAGTGACGACAGTTTGGACAAAATTCTGCCATTTTAAGTATTTTGCTGAAGCCATCAAAATATACCCCTGTTGATGATCTTTGTTTTCCCTGGAGCAGAGGAAGAGTGAGAACTGACCTCCTTTGGGACTCTGGAAAGGCTGTGGCCACCCCAATCTCTTTGATCAATTCATCCAAGAAGTTTGTGCCAAGAAGGGCTTTGCTAAGGCACAACTCACTTCTGAAAATCCAGTTGTGAGAAAGGCAAGGCAATGGGAACAGATCAGTGACAGCAGGAAATGGGGTCCTAACTCCTTATCTCACAAGGTTATGTTTTTTTCGGAACAACTAATTAACTAAAGTTTACTCACTGAATTCAGGACAACTAAACCACAATATTACTCACAAGGAAGCCAGATGTTCTGGGCTTTCCTTACCTAGTAATAGCAGCAGCATCTGGATTCTTGCAAATACACAAAATGACAGGGAATAGTGGGGAAGCCTGGAATTTTTTTAATTTTTTTTTTTAAATTTGTAGGGTTTTTTCTCTACAGTAGTGTGTGTGTGGAGAAAAATAGATATCCTTTGATTAGGACAAGAAACATGACATGCTCAGGCAATAGAAGAGATCCTGAACTGTGGTTTTAGCAGAGATTAAATTAAAATACAGCAATATATCACCAGAGAAGTAAGAACAAAAGGAAGCATCACCAGGCAACCACACTGGGTCAGTGGGGCACCAATCCTACTGCTGGCCTTGCAGAGAGCCTACACAGGACAGAAGGAAAATCTTGGGAAAGCCCCGGGGAAGAACCAGAATGGGATAATTCATTAAAAAAACATACACTGCAAGCACACAATGATCAAGTGTAGTGAGTTCCATCAGTCATTGCTGCAGTCCCTGACAACCAAGCACGGAGGGAACCAGCTCCAACACACGTGGCAATGGGATTACCAAAGTGCTTCCTTTAAAATGCTGTTTAAGACAGCTGCACAACAACTACCAACAAACAGAGCATCGTCATATTTCTGACTACACCTAAGGCTCACATTAGGACAAGCTACCCAGCAGCTGTTTTTCAGGACAAATAATTGCCTAAATAATTATTTCTGGGTGTATTGCAGATCTCAGTTTTTTTGTTTTACCCTTTTGGACCAAATTCCTTATTTATCCTCCTACTGTCCACAGCTTCTCTGGAAAGGTCCCCTGCCACTTGAAGCCAGCTGGTGTGACTGTGAGCAAAACACAATGACTCCTATTCTGGATCAACTTTTACAGTCCCGCCCTGGAGGTCTTTCTCCTTTATCTCCAGTTCTTCCTTACTTCTTTTCAACATCTGGGTAGCTCTCCTGAGGCTCCAGAAATAAGCACACATTTTACATCCTGTTCCTCCACCCCCCAAGACATATTGTAATAAATACAGAAAACACATGCTCCAGGATAATTTGTTATCTCATGCAGAGCCATTAGCATCAGCTTCCTTCCCTGGATGGAGTCAAGTCAAGCTCGGAGACAAATTTTCCAGGTTGCACATGCCACATGTCTCCTTGTTCCTTCCTTCCTTCTCCTCCCATTAGGGACCATCCTTCCTGCTTATCAAGTCCAAGGAAAAAGAGACAAACTTAGGAGGTCTCCTGAGATACTGATCTGACTGTCCGATAATGCAAAGCAGCTTATTAGAGTCACTGGAACGACTCAAAAGCCATATAAAAGCAACACAGATTTCACTCATTCCCAGCAACACAACAGCACCTTGCAATTCCCGGTAATAAAAATGTAACGGCACTGGCAGGACGGAGTCTGGAAGTGCTCCAGCTTGTCTCAGCTGAGGAACAGAGGGATTTCTCAGGGCTCTCATAGCTTACACCAGACACTGCAGGCACGAGGGATGGGGGAGAAGGATGGAAATCACCTATTCTGAAAACCTCAGGGATAATTTACGGTGAACCCAACACACTCATAGGCTGTACACAAAGAAACTGAGCTCTGACACACTGGTTAAAAGGCTTCCTGTCCTCTTTTTTTTTGCCAGAAGCTACAAAAACTGCTTATCTGTCCCAGTTCCAGCTCAAGGGGCTGCTGCTGTCTCATGCAGCCAGAACAGGTTCAATGCTTTCAGCTCTTGAGGTCACCAGATCAAGCCTGTGGCCAATACAGGCGACAACAAAAATTTCCAAAGCTGGACTATTCTTCTTGTGAGTTGGTTTTATTCCCAGCACAGGAAAATCCTTCCCAATACAGGGAAGCTTGTGACAAAATCAAAGTGGCTGGTAACAATTTGCTTCTTTCTTCTCTCAGACTCAAGTCCAAAGCCCACCAGCAGTGGTGGGAAGCCCCACTGGCTTCACCAGGCTTTGGCACAAAGCCTCAGCACAAAGAGCTGATGGGGATGAAGTTTTGGAAGCATGGAGGTGGCTAACAGATCCCAGAACGTGACAAAGCACTTGGATCATTTGCATACAAAT
The DNA here is from genome assembly GCA_013397095.1 of Sterrhoptilus dennistouni. Taxonomy (NCBI): domain Eukaryota; kingdom Metazoa; phylum Chordata; class Aves; order Passeriformes; family Zosteropidae; genus Sterrhoptilus; species Sterrhoptilus dennistouni. The sequence continues at coordinate 552,262 of VWZU01016808.1, read as the reverse complement.
GCTCTTTGCTTGTTTATTGCTTCATCTGCTGCTTGTAAGTCCTTTTAACACACCCTCTAATTCTGTTATTACAAAAAAGAGTGCATGCAAATAACTGCCTGAAGTGAACTCAAGCAGAGAACAATCCATTAACCATTGTGCTTATATTCAAAAAAGTGTTAGAAACCCTCAGTAAGGAATGGTGGTTTGAGGGGAAAACCCTTGGTATTCAGGCAACTGCTGCAAACACACAGCCCTGAATTACACGAGCTAGAAGGCAGAATTCAAAATGCAAATGTTCATATTAAAACAAACTGCTAATTAAGAGCAGGCTTCATTATGGAGATTATCCCTCTTTAAAGACTCTACCAGACATGCACATCTCCAGCACAAACCAGGAAGATACAGAGGAATACTCCCAGGCTGAGCCCCGTTCTCTTCTTGTCCTTCCTGACCCTAAAACGGCCATTAGACACATCTCGAATGTTTAGTCTGGAAAACTCGGGGTCAGCTTTCGTGGGGAGCCATGAGAAAGGAGCAGCTGTGGCAGGGCCAAGTGACACCGTGCCCTGTCCCCTGCCTGGGCGAGGACCCCGGGAGCGGCTGCCAGCAGCGCTCCAGCGCCGATTCCCAGGCCTCCGACGGGCTCTGTGGGCTATTTAGCAAAAACAACTCACTCAAAAAAATACCAGAAGTGACCCTGTCCAAGGATTATCTGCAAAATCTCTCCCGTTTCTTGTATTTTTAATGAAATAAAAGTATTTTCAATAGTAGGAATGTCAGGGTTTGGGCCAGATAAACAAGTTGGAGAGACCGAGTGCTGAGTTTCACTAGTGCAGACTGGCATAAAATTAGGAAAAAAGTGCAGGAGTCACTTGTCAGATTTTAACCCTGGAGAAATAAACTCAAATATTGATGCAAGAAAAAAGTCTTTCTCAAGGCATGGCCTCATATAATTTCCATTATTTGCCTTCCTATTGCCACCTGTTATTTTGAGAACTGTTTAAATAAAAGAAACACAGAACCAGACCTATCATACATTATATTATTTCTCTAAATATGGCTCTAAAAATGGCTTTTAAAAACATACAGTTAATTCAGTGTAGAGAAACTTGTTTTACTGAAATAACTTGACAGCCTGAACTCCAAGAGATTTTTCCAAACTTCAGAGATTGCCCTGCTGTTGAACATTGGGTCCAACACCTCCATACTCATGCCCAAAAGCAGGTGGACATCTTTTAAAGACACATTAGGTTGCTCTTTAGAACTTGTGTTTCAAGACAATCAATCCAAAAGGAAAAAATGAAGATTTGCCACATTTTTCTGAGTTGTATTAACTGCCAAAAGCTGTTGGTATCAGCAATAGTTGAACAGAATGAATTATGGAGAGCAAAGTTTGAATAACTGAATTCAGAACAAGACTTGCAAACCTGATGGCCACTCAAACTTGTGACAAGGGCAACCAGAGTTTCTTTTGGGATAAAGAGCCCACTGATGCAATGTCAGTTTATTCATAGATGCACCTATTCTATATCTGTAATGTAGCAATAAAACTGCTGCTCTTGTTTTCAGCACCCTGCATGTTCTCACATCATGCTGAGAATAGAGAATGACCATTTTGCTCCTGAAACACACGTACAGGACTAAGAACAGGCATGTCTTCATCTCTGTATCTGCTGGGGGCTTCTGTTTCAAATAAGAGAAAAGAAGTCTTTCTTCTGAATGCATATGATCACCATTGAACACATCATCAAAACTGAATAAAAATTCTTACTTAGAGGAACATTAGAAAATTTGTAAAGGCACAGGGAAATAAGTCATTGCATTCAGCCAGTTCCCTCTTCTCTCACCTCCAAACAGAGGTTTGATTTGTGCTGGCTTTTTTTTTTTGAGATTAGCTAACAGTAATTTTTCCTTGTATGGTAGAGATTTCTACAATTACAGCTATAGAGGACTTAGATCCCACAGCAAACCTCCAAGAATGAGTAATGGTCTCATTTTCCATCTGCAATACTGAGCAAGAGCCAAGAGCAACCCACTGATACCAGAGGATTTGGACCACAGGTTTCAGTTTTGCCTCCTGCTCTTGTCAAAGGCCTCTGCTGAAAGCCTCCTATAAACAGGACTTTATAAAAGCGGCTTTTCAAGGTTCCATAGAAATTCAAATGAACTTATTTCCTTTGTCATGGATTTCTGAGTCATCTTTTCTAAGGGAGGGGAGAGGAAATATAATCAGAAAAGGGAATTATTCCTATTTTACTAGAGGGAGCAGATCTACACTAGTCATCCTTTATCTTGTCATCTTCCTGACCACAGTATTGTGAAAAGCCCACAAGCAGAAATGGCAACAAACATCAATGAAATACTGTGCTCTTTATATCATTAAGTTCTGCCATGAGGAGGAAGGGAACCCATGGCATCTTTCAACCCTGCCTTTGTTACTCACACCATGCCTTCTGGAAGGCACAGTACACAAAATGTTATGCAAAACCAAGCCATTCCTGGTAGCTTAGCAAGAAGCATTCATTACACAGCAGAAAACTTTTCTTTCAGTGTGTCCTTGTTGACTGAGCTGACAAAATCCAAAAAAAAATCTGTCACGAGGCCAGAGCCGTCCTGTGGTGGAGGCATCAAACAGTCCTGCTCCCCTTTCCCACCACCTTCTTCAGTGGGATACACTGTAATTCCCAAGAACAGAAAGTTGGAAGCATGGGGAGATGGGTTGTACCTAGCCCTGGGTCCTACCAACATGTCAAAATGTAGTCACGTCAAAGGGTGAAGTCACAACCTCCAGAACATGCTGCTGCTCCTCTGCAACAGGTGGTGAAGCTGCTCTGTGCTGAAACAGGGGTTATGGTCACAGCTTTTGAACTCTTCTCTTTAAGAAACATTTTATGGGAAATTGTGTTTATGGGAGCTGGCTATCATTACACCAGATCTTGGAAAAGCGTAGTGCTTTCTAGTGAAAGCTTAAAAAAATTGCTAAATCCCCAAAGCCCCCCTTTTTCCAGTAACTGAAAGGAAGACCTATTTGAATTTCTAGTCTGCACATTTCCTTCACTTTCCATCTAAAAAAAAGAGCATTTAGATACAAGGGTGTCAAGTGATATGAATCATCTTTAAAGCATTCAGTTTAATTAGACAAGGATAAGGAGGTTTAAACAAAGTCACTGAAATCTAATTCTCTGTATGAACTCGTATCATACAGAAGAGTGAAATCAGTAAAAGTGAAAAAGCAAAGGTTTAATTGAGCTTATTTGTTACAGCCACTACTCTTGAACAAAGTGGATTTTATGGCCATGAACCTCCGTGGGAGCGTAAGTCAAGGTCATGGTGACAATCCATCATTTTGGGGAAGAACCCTACTGTAACCTCACATCTGTGCATGGCAGGAATAAAAGGCAGCTGTGAGCAGCTACTCTGAGAATAAATCCTACTCAAAACCCACAACATTATCTATGCTGGGGTATGTTCTGGTAAAGGCAGATGAGTCAAGGGAACTTCAGCTCATCTGCCTTCGGAACAGATGCCACCACCCCGACATGGACAGCCAGCTGTGGAGCCAGACTTCGTTTACACACTACAGTAAAACCCCTAAGTTTCTTAATAGTACATAAAACAGACACTCAAGGTTTCAAATCCAAGTAGATTTTTTTTAAATGCAGAATAGTTCTTGTTGCAGATTCAGTAATAGATTTGAGAAAAGGGGATGGGAGAGGACATGGATGAGAACAGAGAGAGCCTCATGTCATGTCTAAGAGATATGAGGCTTCAAGCTGTGCTTTTTCCTCTGCATGGACTAAAAACGACAGCACCTAATTGCTACCTCAATTCAGTATCAGTCCAGATTTGTTCCAACAAGAACGTTTCCTCCAGCACCAGCTCTAATGCAAGGAAGAATTTAACATCATTAGAGCGACCATTCCTGCTGACACGGGCACTTCTGCTTGGAGCACTTGATGGTCTCTTGACCCTGATGGGGAGAACAAGAACCCAAACAAACACCCCAAATCCACAAGTCCACAGACCCAAAAGTCCACACATTTTTTGTGTTCTTCTCTGGGCAACCAAGTGGCATTGCTTCTTTTTTACTTCACAACCAAGAGAGCCCTCCAGAGAAGGGTCCGTAGTGCCTTATCAGAATCAAAACAGCCTCAGGGAAGACCTGGTGGGTCTGCAGCAGTAAAGAGCCTGGCAGCAGAAAAACAGTGTAGGGAGTGAGGGAATCTCTAAGTCTGATTTTAAAGAGGAAGTCTGAACAGGAATCATTTACTAACCCCATGCTTATACAAGAAAATGATATCATCAGCAAGATGAAAGACTGTACAGAGAGACAGCAACATTCATTACTTCCCAGCTGAAATCAGGACTCAACCTGGAAACAAAAGCTTCAGCTCCTCTGCGGCTGGGTAATTAAACACAGAAGGGACTGAAGAGAAAAGGCTTTTCATTCACCATCATACAGACCTTAAAAGTGCATTCAAACTTCTTTCCTGAAGCTGAACTTTCATCCAGCTACCAGGATAAAGTATTTGGCTCAAGTAGATGGAACTCTGGCCTTCCATCACCCACGAAAGAAACAGGACTCATCTGCATGGAGGTTTACTGTAATACTTTGGGCTGTTAAGAGTTAGGGTCATTTCAGTTTTGGAAGTTTAGAGCAACATTTTTGTCTGTCCAGCAGCCTTACCCATGGCAGAAAGGGGAGGCGAACTGTGGCACTTTTGCCAGAGGAAAGAGCTATTCCAACTCACTGGTGAGGTACAGTTCTCACTGAGCCATGGGCAAAGACTCTTTGTAGTGCAACACACAAAGTATTACACAGTCCAGATGTAGCTCTTAACAATGACAACCAAATTCTCACTGGAGGGATAGTTTTGCATGGCATAATTCACTACAAGTGAAAACTCTGCGAGCCAAGAGAAAGATATAATCTAATTATTTCTGGTTTCTCAGGGCTGAAGGTGAGAGGGAAATTTAAAAGCAAACAAAGCTGCATTGCTCAATATGGAATGCTGCAATATAAAGAAGTGAAAATTAAGGCCCTGCACAAAACATGTCAATTTTCGATAGATATGGCACTAACATATATTAATATTTTTGACAAGCCAAGAATGTCAGATTTCTAAGCACAATATGAATCACATTAGAATTAAGAACAGCTGAGCCTGCACAACAGATTATACAAGTATTTATGAAGCACAGGAAATACTCAAAGCCAGCAAGTTCAACTGTATACCAATATAACTAATAACTGTTATGCTACATGTATCTGCTAAAAAGCCACTTTATTGACAAGATAACTTCAAATTAACAAAATACTGGATAAAATATTGAATATCCGGGCAAAATATAGGGGGCATTAAAAATGCCCTTTAAAAGTCTGTTCTCATTAAAAGATGTTCTCTTACCAAGACTGAAGGAAGATCAATGAATCATGAAAGCAATTCAAGTTGAGCAAAGTTCTTCTTTGCTCAAAATGGCAGATTTAAAAAAATGCTGGCAAAATGGCTGGAGGAAAAAAACAATCAGTGTGCCCAAGCTCGGGAAGAAGAAAACACAAACCGCAAGATTCAATTTGCAGCAAAGATGATCTGAAGCTGTTTATCAGATAAGATTGAAAATGTCCCTATCTGGACACGTTTCAAAGAACTCTTCTTTGGAATCATGAAAGTGTTTTCGACTATTGGCTGAAAACAACTGATGAGACTCCTAAAACAGCCCCTTAATTTAATTTATTTGGACATGAACAAATTAATAGCAGAGTTACAGGATAGAGTACTAATAATGCAGATATGTCATGGTAACATTTTTTTGTGCCCTTAATCAGTTTGATTCATTAAAATAGTAACTGGTTGTGATGTGAAAGAGCTTTGCTAAGTGTTAGAGTCTTTAAAAAACATAAGATAAACCAGTGATTTGGAATGAAACACTGGAATTGAAGTCAATGAAAAAGCAGGGTAAGATATTTTGGTTTTACAAAAAAAAGCATTGAGTCTTTAGCCAAGAAAGCTCAGAAAAGTCCTGAGAAGTATCACAAAAAAGTGACATCACATTAGATTTTTTCACTTAAGACACCTTTCAATTCACCTGCTAGGATGGTCTCCTCTGGAGCAAGGAATGTCTCATTCCCCATCATCCCCAGTGAGGTGTGGAGCACAAGTTGTGAAGAGGGAGAGAAAGTCAGCACTGATACCAAAGACAAGAGCTGGAAGGAGGTGGGTGCCCACAGAACCAGAGACTGCTTTGGATTGGGAGGGACCTGAGAGTTCATCTCATCCCACCCCCTGCCACGGGCAGGGACACCTGCCACTATCCCAGGCTGCTCCAAGCCACCCAGCCTGGCTCTGGGCACCTCCATGGACATGGTACCCAAACACAAACACACCAGAGGTCAAGGTAAGGTGCTCAGGGAACCAGAAGAGACCAGAAAAAGGCCCATGAGCTTCAGTCATTTCTTCACAAGGGCAGGAGACATCAGGACTGGGCTCCATCCAGCTGGGAACCTGCTTTGAATGACCTTTTGGGGCCAGGCTCGGAGATTGTGCAACAGTTTTGTTATTTTTCTCTCTCTGTGGCACAGTTTTAACAAACCTGTAATCACAGCACTAAAAAGTGGGAATGTGAGTACAAATCCCCATCCTTAATTGCTTTGCCTGGTTCAGAGTGGGAACTTTTAAATCAAGTCTTCCACTCATCAGGAGGGTGCCTGAACCATCAGAAAACACAGTGCCTTTTTCTGGCTCACTAACCATTAAATAACTCACACGAAGTTGAAAAGGAACAGACTCAAATACTCACACAGATTATTTTATATTAAGGACGTTCAAACTTCTAAGCCCAGCAACCCACATACCAAACATTTCTGTAAGATCAAAAGGCACATTTTCTGCTCTCTCCCTCACACAAATCCCACACACATCTAAACTTCATCCTCTTACCAAACATCCTGGGCACTTTATTTTCAGACTGACTGCTCTCTAAAAATTATTTGGTTTTGCTTCCTAGCAGCTATATTAAAAGCCATTATGAGATGAGCAACATCCAAGAGAGCCAGGGGATGGATCTCAAGTTGGGCAGCTCGAGACAGACACAGCTTGGAAGTCATTTTCAGTAACCCACATCCTCCAGTCAGGTACTCTGAGGTTTGAAAGCATTAGATGAAGCTGAATCGAAATTTCTATTCCTCCATGCAAATGCTATAATCAGGTAGGAACAGATGAGAACCTAAAAATCCCACTTATATTGGCCTGTAGGTGGACAAGACGTGGACAGTAACTTTTCCCTTTGTCTTATCATGGATGAGTGCAGATCTGACAGTTCCAAACCCATAGCATCCAGAGATGCTATTCAAACTCACCACCTTGTATTTTAAACACACTGTGAATGCAGATTGCAAGTAATCACACACTCAGGAAAGAACATATGAACCTGGTGTTGTGCTAATGTATATAAAATTTAATCCCTAATGGCTTCAAAATTAATTAAGTCTTTAAAATAAAATAAGTTTACATATAATTGCAGATCTACTTCAATCTGCTGTATTAGAGAATAAACAGACCTGTTAAGTTTCTCAAGATGTGGAATGGAACATCAAACTGAAATTTCTCACCAACTCAGGACTAGATATCAGAGTTTAAGTAACTAGTAAAACAAGCAATGTTTTCAGGAGAAAAATAAAATTGTCTGCTGGTTGCTTATAAAGTTGGCTTGAACTACAGAATCCCTCCCAGTGCTCTTTCACAGTGTTTCACAAATACCTTCCAAAAATACTTTCCTCATTAGACCATAAAAAAGGGAGCAGGACTGCAAGCTGACCATTCAAAGCAATTATTTGCTCTTTTACACCAGATTAAATGTTGAGTAACCACCACCTTCAGTGGAGTTAACAATGGTCCAAGTCAGAAATTAGGACAGAATTTAGTAGAACACTTCCATTAACTTCCAGTTACTTGTGACAAAACAGGAGATGATCTATTTGGAGTCTATTAAGACTGAAAATAAACTCTATTTCTGCTAATCAGAAATAGAAGAGTTATGGCCAATTCTGTAGTCTTTAAGACAGAATAGAAGGTTTTGCTGTAGATCAGTTACTTACAGACCTATGTTTTCTCCTAGAAGTGTTTACTCTTGTAATGTACTGCCTGTAAACTTCTTTTCATTAACCTTTCTCACTCCTTTTAGGACTATTTAATGGATGCTGAGGGTTCTGTAAAAACACTACAACAGATCAAGTCAAAAGTGAGGGACATACAGACCCTGTAGCACCCACCATTCTCAAACCCACTTGTTTTAAGAGTACACCAACTCCACCACATGAGAAACCTGCAAGTCTGAAGAAGGCGCAGAAATGCTTCCAGGCCCTTTACAAGCCCCTCTGGAGATGCTCAAACATCCTTCTTGCAAACATGACAACATCCAGAACTTACCTGGGACCTCACAAACAGCAGCCAGCAGCACTAGAGAGCCCAGATGTGGAGGAAACAGCTGGAGCTCTGACTTCTTCACTAGACAGCTGGAGACTTCCCAATAAAAGTCAGCGCAGCTTTCGATCCCAGTTTTTTGCTGTTCCAGCTGCATGTTGTGGTGCCCTGGGGAATAAACTGGCTGAAGAACTCCTGGTAGCATGGTTTCATAAAGCAGTGTATACACCTGCTTTGTTTCTTATTGCCCTGGGATTAAATCACATGCTGAGCTTTACTTTGGCTAATAAGTCAAGGAGTAGAATCCTACAGCAGAGACTCAGTGTGCCAGTGATAAAGGAAAAAGCACACTTTAACCTATTCCAATTTCCAGGAATGGGATAAAACCTTTGAGGTGATGGTAGCCCCAAACCAAAGCAAAGGGGAGAAACTTGAGCAAAGAGAATTTAAATGCTTCACTCCAGCCTCTCTGGGAAAACACACAGCAGAGCCTGTTCTTTGCTCTGATAATTTTTCTTTCAAATACTCTAATTTTTTGTTATTCAATATGGTAAAACCCCCCCCATGTTTTGCCATATAAAATAAGTACACTTCTCTATCACCCAATTCTACCAATATATATAAAGATTGTATATTCTAAACACATCATTTGTCAACAGTTTGTAAATCAGGTTTTCCCAAGTAGTAACGTTAGCCATTAATTGTTTTAAACTTCACAAGTGAACACTCAAACAGGAAATATGATACATAAACAGGAACAAAGTCTTTAGCACAGCATTCAGTAAAGTCCAGCCAAAGTCTGGCCAGTCTGTTAGAAACCATCAGCAGCAGCTCTAAACACAACTGCTGGTTGAACAGTGAATGTTCTTCCAGTGCTGTTTGTGCAGTTTGCTACTGAGCCACGAAAACAGCATTTTTTCCCTACTACCCTTTAGCAGTTATGTCTTGAAATCTAGTCTCCTTCCTCTCCAAATTTTTAAGAGCCCAAAACTCTACTGCAACTTTTGGTTGTACATTTTTCTCATGAATGAACTCAAATGTTCCAGTTTCTATTTGTGTGTCAGAAATATTCACACGACCCCAGCCCCGCCCCCCCCCCCCCCTTTTTTTTTTTAATAGTAGTAAATAGACTCTAAAATGCAGCCTCTGTTTGACAATTTCTGTATCTCAGTCAGTGCATGAGCCTGAGGAGGAAATGTGAACCTGTCAGAAAACACTGAAGTGGCTGTGCTGGAATCTGAGCAGGGAAAACCCAACCACTCCCAGTTTAGGACCAGTTTGTTCCCCCTTCCAAAGCCCAGCTCTAGAGTGAGTTTTGTTTTACTGTGAAGGTGGTGAGGCCCTGGAACAGGTGCCCAGAGCAGCTGTAGCTGCCCCTGGATCTCTGGAAGTGTCCAAGGCCAGGTTGGACAAGGCTCGGAGCACCTGGGACAGTGCCCATGGCAGGGGATGGCACTGGATGAGCTTTAAGGTCCCTTCCACCTCAACTATTCAATGAGGGTTTTGTCCATATTTACTGGCAAAAAATCACATTACAACTCATGAGACATCTGAACACCCATGTGAGGGAGCATTTTGAGTCCCAAATGCATTACAGAATCATGCACCCCAGAGAAGGGAACAGGAGTAGAAGAGACAGACAAACATTGAGAGAAAACGTGTAAAGTGGTATTATGTTATTAAAACATTACATTAGAAATAAACAGAACATAAACCCAAAATAGGTTTTAACCAGGTTTATCTTTTTTTTTTTTTTTTTTTTTTTTTCTTTTTTTTTTTTTAAATTCAAATTGACCCAAAGCAAAAAACTTACATTGCAAAGGAAGAACAAAATACATGATGGTATTGGTAACACAGCATTGCATGGAAGCTGCACTTATGGACAGGTTTTTTCCTCCAAACCAGCCCATCCTGGTAAAGATGCCACACCATTTCTTTTGCCTCTGGGTATTTATCTGAAGAGTTTGTCCAGATGTGTTCTCCTATGATTGCCAACCAGAGCCAGAAAACTGAATTTTCCACGCTATTCCAAGGAAGCCAGAGTTATTCCAAGCATGAGTGATAGTGAATT
>VWZU01016808.1:512127-541749 GCA_013397095.1 Sterrhoptilus dennistouni | reverse complement strand
AAGAAAAAAAAAAAAGAAAGAAAACAAACCCAAAACAAAATAAAACAACCCACTCAAGCTTTTCAAACTAACAAGTATTGTCTATAATGTAAATAGTTTAGAAATATGGTAATTAAATAATCTAAAAAACACTCTTACTCTGCTGTACATTTATAAACATAAATATTTACAAAAACTTTCTGCTTTGTTTTAAAGGATGAGGTTTGCAGTTTGTTAATGATCAGAGTCTTTTACTCATATTGATTCTTTGGTGTGTTTGCCAATTTTTTAAGGTTTATTAAAAGTGTTCAACTGTGAATTTTAAGGTAACGGAACGAGGCTACATCACAAGTCTCTATTGTGGACTTCTCCTTCCACATTCTAGTCCGAATGAAAAATAAAGGTCAGTTTGCTCTTCAAAGTATTTGTGCACAATATTGAAAATAATAATTTTAAAAAAAGACCAAATTCCTCTTTATTGAAATTTGGGTGGGATTATAAATGAATGATCCTACTTTATCTGCACTCGAGCACGTGGATAACCAGAGATAGTGCACAGGACTATCAGAAGGTTCACATCCACGTGTGCTGAGGTGCTTTGCAAGAATTCAGGTGAGAAACCAGCTACAAGAGCATTGCAAAAAAAAGGGTGAGGGATTCCCTCCACCCTGGGAAGAGGAGAGGATGAAAATTAATTTAAAAGAAAGGCTTTTTACTGGCCTGAAACATATGTGTGTTCCCTTTTAGATGTCAGTTACTTAAAAGAAATAACCAAAAAACAAACCTCAAACAATAAATAATGGAATTACACATTTCTTCATTAAATAGCATTCTTGTTACCAACAAAGTCTTTCATAATTTTCTTCAGTCACAGCAACAGACAGAACAAATAATTTGCCTTAATATAGATTGCAACTAAAATATACTCTAGATTACCTTAGAAAATATTACTGTAAAAATTCAGTGGGGAAGGAGACATTGGTTTAGACCAACTTACAAGTGTAGTGAACAATACTAAGTCTGTTTTGTATTGGTTTTTTAAAGAAAACAGTTTTAAGATCCTGGTTTCATGTCAGAAAACGGAAGATTTGTGTTAAAACCTGCCAGTCTGCCCTGTCTCAGCACTGGAGAGCTCAAAGATTGGAATGGCTGATCTTCCCTCCACAGGGGCCAGGAGACTCAAGCCACACTCAAGCTCCTGCTCACACCCCACAGTTTGTCCCTACAGATACAACCAGGAGGAAGCACTACAAGCTCTACAACCCAGTGTTAGGCTGGACTTGCTCATTCACACTCCTGAGACATGAACTTTTGGTCACTGCTGCAGCAGCTGGACTTGAACCGGTACAAGCTGGAGATAAAAAGGTTCAACACCCCATTCCCAACCCTCTGAGCCATGAATCTCCAAAATCCCTTATTGTTTGGAAACCTGATGCAATGCCAGGCACAATAGGGACAGATAATCCTCCTTGCTTGCCATGGTTCCGGTGCATCCATCAGCAGTGATCAGGTTCACTCTCAGGGAGCTGCAGTCCAGGGTTACCAAACATTAAAAGGAACTAGCAGAGTTAAATAATATGAGTTTACCTGCCTTAACCTTGCTTTTCCTATTTTTAATACTAACTATTTTGAAAGTGACAGTGTGAAACTTAAAAGCCATCATCATTCCTTTCATCTCCCACTCCAGTTGGTGCAACTGGTACGAAAGCACTCCTACTATCAGAGGGGCTCTTTTGGAGCCAGGCAGATGCCAAAATAAAAGTAGAGAACACTGGTAAGAACCTTATGCTGAGTCTGTAATGCCTTGAAAATAAAGAGAGGGAAACAACTGCACGTTTTGGCCCAATCTTTTGACAAGAAATTCATTTTTTCCTACAATTAGAAACAAAACTCTGCAACAGATCTTTTGATACCTGGTTTCACATTCAGTAGCCAGATTTCAGCACTCCTCTCAGTTTCTGCTTTCAGATTAATTGCAAAATTTGAACGTTCAGTGTCAGTGGGGCTTTTCTTCTTAGTTAATAACTTATGTGCACTTCCAGCTCTCTAACCTGAAACAAACTGAATTTCAGAACAATCAAAACAACCCCCACCCCCTGCACTGCTTTTAAAACAAAATAGTTTGGCCAATTCACTTTCTTTTTTTTGAAGTGGACACAATTTGGCTTGAGAACCCGTAGATAAAATCTCAACTGAAAGTGAAATAAAGCAGGTTATACATTCACGAAATTCAGGGAGTAATAATGAACAGCAACTGCTGCATAATTTCTGTAATGTCACATCGACACTACAGTGAAGCAGCAGCTCCTGCTCTCACAAATAATGTACTGAACCTAAATGAGGAATAGTGGGGGAATCACACATCAAGGGAAAATACATCAGAGAGATTATTGCACAGGAGGCACTGTATGAGCAACAGAATACATTGGCTTCAAAAAATTTAAATTTGTTTCCTCTTAAGTTAATGTAAAAAATACAGAGGCTATGCCTCTCTGTAGTGTACTGTCCACTGGTAAAAACAGACTTACAAACAGCCCATTCAACAGGGAATGTTGGGGAGGAGGGCCTGAATTTTCTGGGCATCCCAACTATAGTAATTAGGAAAAGAAAAATACAAAAAAAAAAAAAAGAAAAAAATTTAAAAAAATAAAGAAAAGCCAATGTATAGACCCTCAAATTGAACAGGGTAACTGCACTTTTTTCCTCAATTGCCAAATTATATTCATACAGTACCCAAGGACATGTCGATTATCCACTCTTCCCTCTGTCCTGCAAAAACAAACAGCTGGCAGAGACAGGGGTCCTAACAGACAGGGCTCTGGAGGTCTATCTGTATCCTTTTGCAGGACTGGTGCCTTGATTTCCAAACTTTTATGTTCTTGCATCATTGCTCAGCATGCCAACTCAAGCCAACCACTTCCCTCGAAGGGGCTGCCTTCCATCTCCACAGCAAGTCTGCACACATAATGTGAAAACAAACAAAAAAACCAACAGCAATTCCTAAAATGCAGTATTGTATAGAAAGCTTGGACCTTGTAAACTTGGACCAAGAAACCAAAAATTAAGACCTTCTAGCGTGTGGTATAAAAAACCCAAGGAAGTGTATACCTGCCTTCTGACTTCACAGAAAAATCAGAATTTGCATAGGATATACTTTATGCAAGGCAACAAGCCTCTTCAGTATCTGGAATAGAACTAAACTTGCTCAGAGTTCCTCTCTTCATGGATATCAGATATCATCAAATTTGTGTTTTAAGTAGTCTTTCATGACCTTGGCAATGGGTAGTTCATCAAGTAGTTTGAGGTTTTGAAGGCCTATACACTGACGGATTTTAATTCGGCATAGATCTTGCAAGTTTCTGGGCTGTCCTGAAAAGACAAAAGGAACAGGTAAAAATAAAATGATCACATTTTAGACGTATTTTAAAGACATCATTTACTCTGCAAAATTACAGGGGTTTGCTGTTTCCTAAGAGGGAGAGGGAAGGGAAAAATTACAAGAGAATTACAAGTTAACACCTTTTTAATGAACTCAAAGAAACCAAAGGGTGAATCCTAAAACCATTTTTACATGCACATAATCTTAACTGATGCCAGTGTAAAGTGATTTCACCCATGTGAGGATTCCCACCAGGTGGCAACATACGCTTATGCATTACAGAACAGCAGAACTCCACCATTTAACTTTTGTGGATTTTTTTTCTATCCTTGGGGGAAAAAACCCCTCAGTCTTACAAAAAACCCCCTCTTCAAACAATGAGACAAAAATTTCTAAGTTCAGCAGTAACAGGACTAGGAAGTTTCCTCTCTGAAGAATCAGAGAGTGAGGATTTATAGAAGTTATTCCAGGATCTTATGGCAGAGTTAAAGAATGGGGTTTTCTTTCCCTCCTATGTAAAGATAAAGCCTTCAAGCTTTGGATGCAGCCAAACCCTTGTCAAACAGAAAAGGATGAAAATGTGAATTAACCACTGTACACAGAGGAAAAGCTTTACTGACATCACACAAACTCCAGCATTCCTGGCAAGAGCTTTTGAAATAATCAATTCTATTTCAAGCTCATTCTTACCAGGAAACTACTCAAAATCAAACACCTTGAGGAACAGTTAGGGTTTGGTCTCTCTATCCAAAATACTCTTAAAATTTAATCAAGTCTTGTATCTGAATGTACCCAGCAATGGATCCAAAGGAAGAAAGAAAGAGAAAAAGAGCAGAACAAGAGACATTGAGAAATTCTGCCCCAATAAACCCTTCTAGCTTTCAGCACTGGTGCCTCTGGGCCTTCCTAGCCCAGAGATTGCACACAGATCTGTGTCTTTAATAGCTTGCCCTTAGTAAATCTGTCTAGTGTTTTTTGAACCCATTCATACTTTCTGTATCCAAAACATCCTGTGGCAACAAATTTCACAATATAATTAGGCGTTGGCTGGAAAACTACAAAGTAATTTTATTTATTTTAGATCTCCTTCCTGATGGCTTTGTTGCATGCCTGCCATTCTTTGAGTTACAAAGAAAATAATGAATAATTGTTCCCACGCCAGTCATGATTTTACATACCTTTATATAAACCTCCATCCTCCACTCATGCTCAGTACCTCTTCCCAAAGCTGAAAACTCCAGTTAATAACCCCCAACATGGGAACCACTCCAAACCTCTGAACAAACTGCCTGCCTTTGTGCTTTTTCCTCATTCTGCTACAGCTCTTTTGGAGTTATTCCAGTAACACATCAAAGCTGTGCTAATCAATATTTTGATCATCGACTTAACTATGTAAGCCTCTTTTTCTTTCTTTTTTTTCCCTTCCTCCAAGCCAAGGCTTGGTTATGGGACCTGATGACTGCCAAATTCAAAATACTCAGCACCCTGAACAATGTAGGTGCTTCTGTTGGTATCTATAGAAACGGGCCGACAGACAGGTAGGGATTTTTAGACACTGGGATTTATCTTAAGCACTAAAATTATCCAGGGCAAGCCAGCAGAAGTAATGCATGAAAATAGTCTCAGTCTGCTTTTAAGGAAATTAGGTTTGAAATTAAAAAAACATGAAAATTTGAGTTTCCTTTATGGAAGTTGAAAATACTTTTATTATACTTATCACCACCTAAATGTCAATTTATTTTTAGTTAAATCCTTCATCCATGACTTAGAACACAGACCAGTGGTTACTTTGTCCACCAGTGGTTTCTTCTTCGCAATTTTTTTTTTCCACCTGAAGGAAAGAATTTAGGCAACAGCAGAATGTTCAAACTTCAGGGAAAGGAAAGTTATTTTGGTAAGAAACCAAGCAATCTTACTGGTGATAAAAGAAATAGTTCTGATGCTTTCAAACAGGGCTCAGAAAGGATGCACTGCTTCAAAAGTTCACTGCAAAAAGCAGCAGTAGAAATGATAAAGGACTAGAGGTCTTTGTGTATTTTCTGTAGTAGAGTACACAATAAATCAGCTATGAGACACTGATTTCTGGTTTCAGAAATAAATGCCTTTTAATTAACATCCTATGTGGTTTTTGGGAACATAAAGGAACAGACAACTTAAAATACCCAGAAGAAATTGGTCATCAGTTAATTCAAAAAGACCCGATTATCAAATGTATGACATTTTCCCCCTGATAAGCCTAAAAAATATTTCCTGGGAATGTGTTAACAATGGACATTTCCAGTGTTAAGCACCAGTTGCTACATCTAGTGGCTGCTGGTGTCTTAGGTCACGCCTTGCAAATTCCAGGGTTATTAATGCATTTGTGATTTATTAGAAACGGTGTCTGGAACACTTACTCATTCTTGGTTGCATCTGAATGAAAAAGAAAAAAAAAATAAAGGATTACGGACCGATGTCAGTGAACCTTAGTTTGGCAAATGAAAAATGTTATTAGTAACTTGGCAAAGTAAGACAAGTTAAATGATGAATAAAGTTCTTTTTAAAAACAATTAGGAAGTAGCGACTTTGGTTATATCCTGCACCACAAGTCTGGGAAGTTACTTAGGCAAATATGCTGGAAAGGAAGAGAATTAAAAGAGAAAGAAACAAAAAACCCCACAAACATGAAAGGTACAACTGGCCTAATTACCACTATCATGCAAAACAACCACATAAAAGTTCTGATCACCTTAAAAACATCCAGCACATCCCTCAAGGGCCACCTTGTTGCTGTTATTCTGGATTTGCTCATTTTTCATCAAATCATTACATATTGCAGTCAATTTATTTTAAAGCAGTAATCAAATAAATCAGAAGTATTAATTACAGGAAAAAGATGCAGAGTTCATCTTTTGCCTTCCAGAGCTTGTGCTCTGTGCTGGAAGGGAAAGCAGAAATCCCCACCAGTGGACTTCTGGTGTACAGTGTCCCAAACCTGTCACAGAAGCTTCTTCCAAACAGAAGAAATGTAAACCACGAGCTTAAAGAATTGACAGGAATTGCTTTTTGATTTTTTAACCTAGACGCAGCAGACTTCATTATATCTAAAATTTAAGTATTTTCCTAAATCAGCCCTTCAGCTGCTAACAAAGTAAGTTTCTGAGCGTTCCCCCATTTAAACAATTATTTTACTTGAATAACGAAATGAGCCTTTTAAATTATTATTAAAAGATCAGCCTTTGCTGGCAAAGCAAAGGAAAAAAAAACCCCATGTTTTAACAGCAAGAAATTATTACAATTAATCTGAATTTCCACTTAAAACTCCATTCCTTTTCTTTTTGCAGTTTCAATATTTTTCTGGTATGATATCTAAGTTTGTTGTTCTGTCCCAGAGGCAGACAAAACTTCCATTTAGGATTTGCTACCTGGCCAAAGAACTGTGGCACTGATAAAACTGCTCTGCATTAACACCTGTGCCTTCCCTCTGCAGACAATGCTCCCCAAGAAATAAAACACTAATTCACCCAGTAAGTCTATATTTAAGGACCATTAAGGCATATTTGTGATGACTCTGACAACACTGTTTTTTGGGGACTTTCATCTAGTTCTGTAAAGCTGGAAAAGGGGAATCCCTACCCATTTCCTCCACTGCAAATGCAGAGCAAAAAAAATACATGTAAACATACAATGTAAAAATCATGAATTGACCTTTTTGTTACCCAAGACAAAACTTGGGAATAACTGAGATTAATACATTGTAGGCTGCAAGAAGATCCCCTCTGATGTATTGTTCTAACTACTAAAAGAAAAGTACTTTTAAAGCAAACAATCAGTGTCATTGGTTTGAGGAGGATAGGCTGTTTCTGAAGAAATTAAAAAATGAAAAATAACATCAGTGACATATTTCAGAAGCCGCCCACAGTTTTCTCTACAATATTAATGCAACTCTCTAAAAAACCTTAGAGTGGAATTTCTCAAACTGGAGCCTCTGTCCCTCCTGGGAATTCTGAAAGGCTGAAAACAGTAGCAAGAAACCATTTGGTAATTTCTTTTTAGCTACAAAGGGAACTTAAAAATAAAAATCCTCTGAAACATTTTACAAAAATATGTCGAAACCAGGCTGATGTATGCTGGCAACAGCTCAGTTCCTCTAGAATATCAGGAAAAGTATTTATTTCTGCAGCAAACCCTTAAATCCATCCCTTATTTCAGAGTGGTGAAAGAATGCAGCTACTGCCAGCAATTAAACTGAGTTCTGAATTTGTTGGCTTTTTTGAGGGGGGGGAAATGAAAAAGATAATTGAACTTATCAGGTGGAAACTCACACCCACCAGCCAGGAAACAGACTGGGGAAGATGCACAAGAAGGGGACCACAGGGAAAGGTTGGGATCACCCAGGAAATGACTGAGGCTGAGCCGAACGGGAATTTGGCTGCTCAGCTCAGGTCTCAAGTTCTGGAAATGCACTGGCTTGTACTCTGTAAAAAAACAACAGCAGAATAATTGGAGAGGATATCTGGTTTTCCAGCATTCAAAACCTCAGAAAAAGCTAATATCAAAAAATCTATAAGTCTAAAAGATTACTATCAGACAAGGAGGGATGAGTGTAGAATTACAGAATGTTCACCGAGAGCGTGAACAGATTCCTCCAGCTCAACAGGACACAGAGAGCTTTGATTTTATTTAACTGGATATCATACAAGTTATTTTAAAAGTTCTAATTTAATACTGTATTCAGTATGCCTCTGCTAGAATGTCTGAGCCTGACATATGTTTCCATAGGTCTCTGAAAAATAATTCCCCACAATGAGTTTTAGATGTCTATTAAATTTCAGTCTATCTGGCACAGAAATTATGTACTATTTTGGACTGAAAAATCCTATATGAAAAAGCAGAATGCTAGTAAGGCTCAATGTTATACTTAACAGGTATATTTAGCAATGAAATTAAGATTTGAATATGCTTGCAAAGGTATTTAAAAAAAACCTGTGACATCTCTGTAAATTCAGTCTCACTGAAATTGCTATGGAAATTCAGCTAAGAATTTCAACACCATAATGTTTATCTATTTTTAGGAGACAGTAAGTAAAGTGCTCTGAACATCAAGACAAGCTTAAGATGCATTGTTATGCTATTTTCAGATTATTTTTGCAGAGTAGAGCATAGGAGTACAAATGGGAGGAGAGCACGGCTGTGCCTTAAATGCCACATATAAAATAGTCTTTAATTTTTTTACAAAGGCCTCTTTAAAAATTCTTCCAAAGTAAATTACTGTATATACCTACATGATATGATTCAACTACTTAGTATAGCCAGCTGTAGAGTAGAAAATTATAAAATAATCCCCTTATCCCAGTTCGCAGTTTAACTGGATGACAAAGCAGACCTCAATCATCACTGCAAGATTTCCAGCAGCACCCAAGGAAACAAGTAAAGCCTGAGATTCCAGTAAAGATCTCCTATGTTATTACAAACATGAAAATACCATTTCCTTTGCAATTATCCATGAAACAAAATATGTAAAAATCTACTTAATTCGCTACGACACTTCTGTATTCATAGAAATTAAAACTATGCGGAGAGAAACTTTTTAAAACCTTCTTCCAGTTAAAGAAAAAAACTCTACTGAAAAGTCATCTTGATTAAGCCAAGGGATAGAGACAAAGGATGTATAAGGATTTCCTTAACAGAACTTCTGTCTCATATATAAATTTAAACACAAAATTACACTCTCTAGTCAAAGCCAAAGATCTGCCCTTTGAAAAATTTAAAAAAGCAATGCAGCTGAAACATTTGTAGTTAAACTCACTGGGTGACCTTTAGATGTTGTTCCAGAACTGAAGTGAATTCTTTGATACCTGTTGCCACATCACACTGCTCTGGCCAGATCATTTCCTGAGTTCTCTGTCTGGACACAGAGCAGCAGCTCCTCACAGCCTCTCCTGCTCCTCAGCTGAACACAAATTCAATTAAAGGAGGGTTATGGGGAGGGGGAAGTTTCCAGGCTTTTTAAAAATTCCCTTCTTTAAAGATCTTAATTGAAATTTCTAGTATCTTGAAGTTTATTTAACTAAGTATTTTTCTAACACTTGCATTTTTCTACTTCCCACATTCATTTTATAAGTTTTAATATTCTCAAATCCCATTCAACTTCAAAATAATTTCTTCCAGGGCTGTGATTGCAGACTAATTTTATAAATATATACACTACCAATAAAAGTCTCTATGTATCTGTATCTTCATATAAATCATATACACCCATCTCTATTTTAATTTGCATTAGTGCATTCCAAGCTTAACACATTAACACTCCTGAAGAGGCAGGTTCACACCATGAGAAAATTGAAACATTTACACTGCTCCAAACCAACTCTTTATCAAATGATCTCAGGTACTATGGTGGCTGCCAATAAATGTTTTTTGAAATAGGAAAGTGTAATACAGATAAGGAGAAGGAAGGTGATTAATAAAATCATTGAGCAGTTTTCATAATTTTTTTTCCCCAGGGAGACTTTGCTTATTTTTCTATTTTAAAAAAGAGAGAGGGGGAAAAAGAGAAACACACAAGTCTGAACACCAAGTCAACATCAGACTCATGGTCAAAAACTCTGTCATTCCTAACTTCCAGCTTTGTGCTTAAATACTGAAACACAACTATAGAATAACTTCCTCTTGGAATTATTCTAGGAGCAAAGGAATCTCTACCTGTAACCAGGAAGAATATCAGACCTTCAGGGTCAAACCCCAAAATCCAATATCTTCTTGCAGACTCTCAGGGCCAATACTGAGTATTTCTGAGAGCTTGGTTTCTTGCCTGTCATTCCCAACCGGGGACCTGGGCTAAAGGCTGCCATTATTACCGATTACAATACCTACCAAAACAAAAAGAAATTCACAAATGATGTTTTCTGAGAAACTGAAACTGTACAAAGTATGTTTTCCAAGTATAAAAAAATAAAAATAGCTACTCACATCTTACATGTAGACAACTAAATAGTAACCCATTTGTGTGCAGCATGCAACTGCTTTCACTTGAAGACACAGATCAGTTTGATAACTATGATAATTTATAACTATTAATCTTTAGCCTTAAAAAGGTTAATCTACTGTAAAGAATAAAAACTATTTCCTGATTTACTATCAAATATACTCTTCAAAACTTCAGATGCATACATAAAACTTCCAGCTATGGATTTCTGTATAAAGCACTCAGTATAAGAGTCAAATAAACTGAAATTCCCATTAAGCCCCATGAACAAGGCACAATTGCCAACCTCAGAAGAGTTTCAGGAAGAATTCCAATAGAAGAATTGCCCAAAAATTTTGTAAAGTTTTTTCCTAGAAAATACATATTGCAGTAGACCCATAAACAAGATTCTTCCCCAAAGTGCTACAGCACAAGATCTCAACAATTCCCTGTACAGTCAGACTTAACTGGGAACTCCACTACCAAAATGCCAGCTTGCTCTTTATCCATCTCATCTCTTACACAGCATCTTATTAAAGTAATTATTCATGAAATGCAGGGAAGACAGTGTTTGGATATTTATAAAAAGGGCAGCAGAGTTTGTTTACACTGGTTTGTAAACATATATCGATAATTATTTTGCTCAGAAGCACAGAGCTGAAAGTGGTTTTGTCAGCACTGTTTTCCCAGTCCTCCCTCCAACAGCACAAAACTGGGATAGTTCCAACAATGGGCACAAATTAAAGCTACTTTTTTTTGGTAGCGGAATTTGCTTCTCACTTAACACTAAACCCTTAAGGTATGGAATCTGCAAGCTGAATGTCACAGTACCTGTTTCCATTGGTCTTTAGACACTGAGGAAACACGGAGCAGCCTAAGCTTTCATGCTTACTGATACATCCTAAGACTGGAAAACTGCAAGTCTGGATATTATATCATCTCCTAAAATCCCTGACGCTGCAACTATACAGTGAGAGGTTTCCAAAAAGGAAACCAGAAAGAAATGTGTTTGAATGAGAAAGGGTAGGCAAATTAAACCAAAATTTGCTTAATTGCTTGTATTTCTTATTATCAACTTCCACCTTTTCAGAGATTCTCTTTCAATTTCAGATATTGAACAAAAACAACACCACAAATCATGTAGAAAAAGAAAGGAAATTCCAAATGCTTATTTGTGTCAGCTACTGACAACAGATCTCAGCTGATTCATTTCCAGCCCACACTGAGTTTCAGTTTCTTTATGGAGTATACAGGTTTTCTAATTCTCATTAAAAATTACCACATTCAAAAAAATAAAAGGAGCTGTAGGGGACAAAAAAAAAGGATTTATGAAATATCCCATCCTCTGCAGTGCAGAGATCATTCTAG
Organism: Sterrhoptilus dennistouni; assembly: GCA_013397095.1. NCBI lineage: Eukaryota > Metazoa > Chordata > Aves > Passeriformes > Zosteropidae > Sterrhoptilus > Sterrhoptilus dennistouni. Next base: position 530,077 of record VWZU01016808.1, on the reverse strand, counting down.
CTGGATGATAATTTACCAGGCCATCTTAACATGTTTGAATTGGCAAACTCTGCTAAAAGCTTATCAGCAATTCCTAAATGCTTTAGGCAATACTATGAATATGAAACGTTAGTACAGCATTCCATGCTGAGAGAGGAAAACTTTCAGTAGATCTAGTACACCAAAAGCTGGTAATCAAAAGTGATCCAGATAATTAGGAGCCCAATATTTTTTCTAAATATCGAAAGTCACGATGAGTTAAAATCTCTCGTATTTCAAAGACATCAACAAAATCAAATCAAAGCTACACAGCACATGAAACCCCTTCAAGCTGCAGGAATGAACTGTGGCATTTTGTTGTCTGGTTTAGGGGAGGGAAGGAGGGAATGTGGGAGAACACAAAGCAGCCAAAGCTCTTTTCTGCCCTAGTTGTAGTGCAGATGAAAAAGCCATCAACTGCCGAGGATTTGTATGGCAATAAAAAAGCAAAACAAAAGACACTAAAAAACCCCTAAACAAACAACAAAACCAAACTCAAAAATCTTACGTGCTAAGGCCAGAAATAAAATAGATTTTACAGTTAATAAATGTTTACCGTAGATATTTAAAACAAAGCTAATTTAAATGAGGTACACTTAACATTAGCACCTTTGCCGAGTAAGCGATTCCCAGTATCACAATCCCTTCACCTTCCCAGAAATTTTCTAGTGCGTTTAAATAGCATCAAGGGGCAGAGAGGAAGAATATTTTTTTTTTCCCTGGGGCTAAATTCAAAGAAGGCTTTTAGAGGACATTGTGTCCTGTGATTAACTTCTCTTACATACATACTTGTCACTTCTTGTAAGAAATCCAGACAGGGTCGGCTACTTCCAGAAATACTTATTGAAACAGCCAGTGGGGTCTGTCCTTCATAGTTCCTTGTGTTAGTGTCTGCTCCGTAATTATACAACATTTGTGCACAAAGCACATCATCTCTAAGAGCAGACAAGTGTAAGGGCGTCTGTCCGTCTTCCAAGCGCCCCAAGTTTGTATCGGCCCCTCTCTGGAGGAACATTCGGCAGTACGAGTGATTGCTTTTGATCACAGCGTATCGTAACAGGAAACCATTCTGAATGTCGATGTTGGCATTGTGGTCCAGGAGGATTTTCACACAGCTCGACCTCTCCCGGATAATGGCCAGCTGGAGTGGTGTAGTACCTTTATCGCTGAGCGGATCAACCTCAGCCTTGAACTCCAGGAGGAGCCTGACAAAGGAGTCTCTGCCGTAGTGAGCGGCGACGTGCAGGGGAGTCCAGCCGTCGTTGCTCTTGGCGTTAATAATGTCACTTCTGTAGTCGGATTCCAGCATCAGGCGCGCGATCCTCGCCCGGCCGTGCATGGCCGCGTAATGCAGGGCAGTGAAGCCTCCGATTAAGTCCTTAACTGTGGGATCAGCTGAAGTTAAAATAAAATTTTAAAAATTATTAGAAGGCGTTACGGTAATCCGGTGCTGGAATAATTTTTTTATTTTTTTTTTTAATTCAAACAGTAATTACTAGTCTTTCCAGGCATAGCATGACAGGATATTTTTTTGTATTCAAACTAATTCTTGCTTTCGTGAACATGCTATTTTTGATACAAGGTTAAAATTGCATTTAAGAACGAGTTACAAAAAAAAAAAATAAATTCTTTCACATACATATGTTTCCATTTGACAAATACTTTTCCACATCTTCCTAGCACTCTTAGGAATTAATTACTAATTACTCACATCTCTCTGTCCATCCAGTTTCCCCCCAGCTCTACAATATTACATTTTTTCCCTCAATGTTCAACTTTTTATTTTCCCTTGTGTTGCTTCTTGGTCTTAAAAAGAAGCATGTGTAGAAACATCTGCTGTCCCAAATTGCGGATGTTTTGTGGTCTGGCAGCATTGTATTGTTTTTAGGGTGTAATGCTGTATTAGGTAAAATGTTTCTCTGTGGTCTGCAGGATTTCCAAAGCATGTAGGATATATGTTATTTTAGATTATCTTGATAAAGTTTCTTTTCGTAGATGTTGAATCTGTTTAGAATCTGTTCTGAATTTATAGTTTCACAAAAATTTAAGAATGTAAAAAACCCACTTCTGAAAGGAATCAGATAAACTCTTAGTGCAGAGTACAGGTAATTACAGATTTATTTCCCCTTCACACAGCACAAACACTGAAATTGATTTATTAATTTAAAAATTAAAATAATCCAATCAATTTACCTAATTTCCTCAGGATACCCAAATTTGCATGGCAAGTGACTAATCAATTACCCAAGGCAAGGTGCCATTTCTCAGCTAGAGAACAAGCCAGGCTGTGAGGTTTCTCCTTCCACCATCCATGGGTGCTGCTGTTGGACACTAAAAGGTACAAACTACAGTGTGGAAGTTTGAACACTTTACCAACCTAAGTTAGATACCATCTGCACCAGAAGATCTGCTCTAAGTTAAGTTCAAAATACAATATTAATTGCAGGCTACCCTAGACTGAACACACCTGAACACACAAAGGTGCAAACACAAAACAGGAATAAGCTTCCCAACCCACTGTGATCCTATCCAGGTAACACCAAGACAGATATTGTATCAAAATTAAAAGAGTGAAAGGAAGGAGTAGAGAATACAGCTGCAAAGATGATCCAGCAACTTTAAGGATGTTTTTAAATGGAAAGAGATGATGGAGAGGAAGGAAACAAATGGAACTAACAAAAAAAAAATTTCCAACATACAGAATGCAGCCTGGCTACACAGAGAAATAAGATGTGAGAACTGCCTCTAGTGCACAGAATAGGAATAAACATAGAAATAAGGGGTATATTAAGGAAAGTTTAGTTCCTTGCTAGTGACAGCTTTCCTCATCTCCTGTGAAAGGCAGAAGTTTCAGTGCTCTGAAAAGTCACACTAACCTGAGCTAAAGGAATGAATGAAGCACCCACAGCCCAGCAGGAAAACGCAGCCAGTGACTGAATGGGTGCTCCTAACCTGCACTGTGATCGTGCAGCAAAAGGCAGCAAAAAGATCAGCACAACCCACACAAACATAATATTTCAAAGTGATGCTGCTCCCAGGGTCTCTTTCTTCACAGTGCTCAGACTATTCTACATTGACTTGTGAGTGGTGATAAATAAAGTGGGTAACAGGCATGAGAACAGGCAGACGGATGATACAATCTGAAGGGCAGAACTGGGGAGGAAGATGGACATAATGGGAAGGAGACAACAGCAAGTAGAGCCTTTCTCCACCAAAGATTTTTTAAAGAAATAATGTTTGAGTTGTACTTTCTCCCTCACACACTGCATAAGGCATGCCAGGTATCATTTCTACCCCCAAATGAGGTGCAGGTCTCTGTCACAACCCTGTTTAATCAATGTCATTTCCAAATTCAAGCAGATATGGCCCAACTTTTATATGTGCCCCTATATGCATTTTTATACTGGTTGTTGTAATCCAAACCTAACAATTTCCTTGCAATATAAGGATGTCTTTTACCTGTAGTTTTAAGCACCTTTCCACACCTTCCTTACTCCCAAAATGCCAGTGCTTTTGACCACTAAAGTGAACCAAAACATTACTAAGTCATGTAAGAGAAGTTTCTTAAGAAGGATAGGAAAAAAAGCCTCCCAGTTGGGCAACCAAGCAACACAAACAATCAACCTTTCCATAACAAATCCCCTAAAAAAAACCCTCGTGAAAATAGACCGTAATTCCCATTAAGATTATGGATTTCTAGTGAGCCAACAGTCTGCCTCTGGATTAGAGATACTATTTTAACAGGAACGAAACATCTTTTGCTATTCCACTAATGTCCTGCTGCCACCTCCTGGAAAACTTCTGAACTTCATAAGGGCTTTTAGCAGAGGATGGACCCGCATGAAGTTGCCTACAAATTCCATCCACTCAGTCCTGTCTTAGTAAAAATAACACCCCAAAGTCGATGGGGCCTAAAGAACTTGTGCTGTTGTGGGAGTTTTGTCTGTTTGGGTTTTTTTTTAATGCTTCAGTAATTGGTATCATGTTGTAAAGTGAGTCTCTTCCCCTGGAACACGAGCAAGGTAAAAATTAACTGGGAATGACTCTCAGATTACCTTTTAGAATCTGCAGAGGGGTAAAAGCTACCTGGCAGTTTTAGCTAGAAAGGGATCCAGTCAGCACTTGCCAGCGATTCTCTATCTCATCTCCACCCCGACTGTCAAACAGTTCTTTCATTCCAAGCTTCCCAAGAATATGGGGAGAGCAGAATGTAGAAACATCAACAACTGCATTTGGTCACTTCTAATGTTCTTAAATACAATGGCAGAAACCTTGAACAGCTTATCAAGGGTACCAATTACTGAACTCAAGCTCACTCGAGATGGAAGATTTGTAGCATTGAATGATACTGAGATTATTTTATTTCGTGTGAAAATTGGGCACCTAAACTACTTATTTAAAGTCCACTGTTAATAAAACTTTCCAATACTGTAATCTAGAGGATATATAGATTTATAAATAAAAGACTCATATTTCAGAGTTTCAATTTACAGCTCAGTGGGACAGTTTTCCTTTTTCCTTGACACCTTCCTTAGGTCACTCTATCACAGTAATTTGGGAAGCCAAGAAAGTAGTGCTTCAGCAATGCTTCTGGCTTCATTGACTACTTCTATTATTTCAAGCTTATTTCCCTCAGCCAGGGCTTAATTCTCACCACAAGCTTGAGAAGCATGGCTACATGCAGCTTCTGTTTTGAATTTCCTAAGATAACATTGATACAGAAGATGTCCAGGAGAGCTTTACTGTTCACAGACAGAAATGCTTTAGGAGCTTAGAGGGGGGGAGCATTTGGCATTCTCTAGATCCTTCCAGATTCTGCTTGACCTAACTAAAATTTAGATACCTTGAAGCCAAGACTAAAAATAAATAAATACAGCTACTTAGCTACTTTCTCTTACTATTTAATTTCTAGGCGCTTTAGTGAATTATTTCTTCATTTTAATATGGGTAACCAGAAACTGCTCAGTTAATACTGAGAAGGTATTACCAAGGGATAGCTAACTAGACACTTTGAAGATTTTAGCTTGTTGTAACATTAATAGTGGTGGCTGTAAATTAATAAAACATACTTCTTGTCCAGAGTTGGATTGCCTGTCTCTATATGTCATATTAAAAATTTACGAAGCACACTAAATGGAAAAAAGGCTTCTTACACAAAAATCCACGATAACTGAAAATTACACCCCTTGTTTTGGTGTTGCTTTGTGACTCCAGATCATCTTTATGGGTGGGAAGAGATGGCTTCATTGAATCTTCACTTTAATAAAATGACACAAATATACTTAGAAAGTCAAAATCACTATTTCTTACAAAAACTAAGTTTCTCATGGTTATGATGAACTTTCTGCAGTTCACCAGTTGCTATATATTTGTTATCTTACCTATGCCCTCTGTATCTAGTTGGTATTTCTGCTGGCTTCATCCTTTAGTCTGGATTGTTTTTCCTGCATTTTCCCCATCTATCTGCATCTCCTTCCTCAGCAGATAATAAAAAGCTTCCTGCTGTTCCACCACCTCCACTCAAATCAGCCAATCTGCATGCACAACACTGTCCTCTGGCTCTTTTCTTTGCTGGTGAGCAATGATGGAAGAGAAAAAGCAAAAGCAGGAGGCGGACAGGTCATGACTCCCATAAGAATTTACTTTTTATTTCCAGGTCAGTGACCAGATTCCTTCTCAGCCTTTTATTAGCCCAACTCACCCTTCATCCCACCAGCAGGCTGTGCTGGGAGCCTTCCAGCACCTCAGATCTGAGGCACAGCACTCTACCCTCAGCAACAGGCCACTGTGGTTTTCCCAGTCCTGTTTTCCCCATGAAAATATTCCCAGCTCTGCTATGCTCCATCATCCCTTGAGACAGCCACAACCACCACCAGCCACCTCTCCTTCCCATCTCAATTCCCTCTTTCCCCCAGACCTCCACAGGCTCCCTCTCACTGTCAATTTATTACCAATATATAGTTCAATATCTCTATTTTACCGTAAGATTCACAACAGAAAAGGACTTTTTCCTCCACCCCAGTATCTTTTTCTTCAACAGGGATTAAGCACCAGCAGCAAAACAATCCACTCCAGGGGGAGAAAAGCAGAGACAACGTGAGGAAAGGTAGACACAAACCTCTCCCTAATGAGGGTGGCATGATTAACTCAGCTTGTGAGAGTCAACTCACTCGCTGCTCAATAACTCATTTGTGACATTATTATGTGATAAATACTCATTATTTTTATACCTCTGTTTCGAGGGAAAATGAGGCAAGGCAGCAGGCAGTGCCAATTTTGGGGAGTGAGGCTCAGCTTCAGGGAAGCTGCTGTGGATGACTAAACCTCACACTATTTGTTACTCAACTTTCTCATCCCAGTGATTCAACCCTAAGCTGCCTCAGGACAAAGGTGTTTCATTACAGGCAGTTTTCATGAGGCATCAAATTCAGCTGGTACTTCATATGGGAAAGAGTAACAACAAAAATAAAAACAAACCACTGCATCAGCAGCTACGTAATATGAAAACCTACATACAAGATGATAATACATAGGAATACAGAAGGGATTGGGGTTTTTATATCATCTTTAAACTTACAGATAAAAAGTTAAAAGCAGTGTATGTGACTTAAAGCCTTAAACTTTTGATTTATCAGACTGAAGGCTTGAGATTATCCACGTATATTACTTTTAAAAAGTAGAATTTAAAGTTATATATTCGTGCAATTTAGTAGCTTTTTTTCCCCCTTCCAAGAAGGCCATCAGGGTTTACCCTTTTAATGTAGTTACAATCTGTAGTAGGTGCATCCACAGAGTAGAGTTACTCAGGCTGTATTTCACCACTGCTCTTAAGGAACACATCACTGATTGTGCCACTACCACAGCTTGTTAGTGCCACTCCACTTCCAGGATGATCCATACAGCTGACAAACCCAGTGACAGACACAAGGGGCCCATATGGCTCAGATACACACAGCATCAGAAAGATCATTTCAGTTTCCTTGCGATTGAAAACCTCATAATTCATTTGGTAGAGAACAGTGCTAGAATAGAGGATGCTGCTCTTTAAGAGCACTAATCAGAACATGGAGAACATCTACTGATTTTCTCTCCACTACCTCTTTAAAAGATTAGAATGATCCCTTTCTAAAACTTCAGGTGGCCTTGGAAGATGATAAAGCAATGAGAAATCCTGACTGTACCACCTGAGGGATAATAATCATCACCCACATGAGTATCACTTAAATCAACAAAACTCAGTCAGTTCTTGAGATAAAGTTTCATTGTGGCTGGATGCAGGAGAGCTGTAAACTCAATCTGGATTAGCTGACATTAAAGTCCTTGCACAAAGAGGACTGATTTCATAAAATTTAGCAGATTCTGTTAAACCCTATATTAAACTTAGTCTTTAATGCAACTGGTTAACTTGCTTTAGAATTCTGAAACAAACTTCCCTAGGATTTCAATTCAAGGATGTGCCTTCCTCTAATAATAACCCCTAACAGAGAAGAAAAGCCTGTAGTGAGTGCATTTTATTTTATAATGAGTCCTTCTGCCCTATTTTCATAATGCTTATTCATTCCTTGAACAATTCCTAGGCAATGCTGTGGGGAGAAAAAGTTATTAAGATATAAAGCTAATCTATGACGTCATTCACAGAGCATGCATCAGAAACAAACACAGATTAAGAACAAAAGAATAAAAAACAACTACAAAAGATAACCAAAAGTATCATTGATATCTAATCAGTGCTGGAAAGCTCTGCAGCGGAAATTGGGATAGAAAGGTGCCAGATGAGCATAAAGATTTTTCTCTGTGGGTAACTCACCTCCATGCTCCAGAAAAACACGGACACATCTCTCCTTGCCTCTCGCTGCAGAGAAATGAAGCAAGGTCCAGCCGTTGGCGTCCCGACCGTTTGGGGAATATCCCTGCTCCAGCATCTTGCGCACGGTGTGGACATCGCCGGCGGCCACGGCAGCCTGGATCTGCAACTCTTCCTGCAGCTCAGGGTTCCTCCTGCAGTGGTGGTGTAACATCCTAGCTGAGTCTGGCCTTTACAGGAGCCTCATGAGCTCACACGAGTCACCTGCAATCAGGGGGAAGCAGGAATCGATGAGGATTGGGATCAGAAATGGGGCGTGCAGGATAAAAGAGGATTAATGAAATGCGATGCTTGAGGCTTCTCTCTGTGTGCTGAGGAAAGTGATGCTACACAGAGGATAAACCCCAAATGATCTCACTGTTATTAGCAAAATCACAGCACACGGTGACATCACTGAACTGCAAAAGAAAAGGACACTTGCACATTATAAATAGTAAATGTCTTCTTCAGAAATGACAGCATCAAACAGTAGTTCAACAATTAAAGCAACTGAGCAATGAGTAAAATGAAAAATCTCCAGAACCCACCATTCACTTCAAAATCCCACCTATGGTTAATATCACCACCTCCAGAGGCACTGGTTAAATGGATGGTCCAAAGAATGGAATGGCTGATCCAAACTGTTGCAGGAAGCATCACTGCACTGATACAGTAACTGAACTATGCTGCTCTTTATTTTTCTAGAAATGTACCCCTTGTAAGCTTCAGTGAAAATATCTTACCAATAGAATCCTGTGATCTACAGCATGTGAGTATTAGTAACACTAATGTTCAAACTGAAAACTTTAATTATCTTTATTCCTTTTGCACTCTTTTTTTCTTAATTAGAGTCCACTGTTTGTATTCTGGCTTGAGCACTTCTTAATTAGTACACAAAGGCTGCAAAGAACTTCTACGTTCCAAAAATCAAATACAAGGATAATAATATATGAAACCTTAAAATACATTTAAGTGCAGTTACCACAGTCCTGTCAAACACCATGAGAACATATATCAGAATAATTAAATTTATAATTACCTTGACAAAGCATATGAGAGCTGGGCCAAAAGGGTATCTAAAATAGCCACTGTAAAAGAGCCCAGAAAACAAGCACACACTGGGAAAGAGAGAAGTACTGTGTACTCCATGCTCCTCTGTTTGAAAAGTACCATTTGCAGTTCTACTTGGGGCAAGAAAATGAACAGGTACTTAGGGATTGCAGCACACCAAGATAAGTGATTGCATTTTCACATACATTGTGTATTATATCCCATAGTCCTAAAATGGAAAGGAATATCAGAAGAAAGAATAAAAACAGGGTATGAGAAAGGTAATGCTGAGCAATGGGAGTCTCAGAAAATATTCAAACATGGATGGATGTTAACAGAGACCTAGAAGATTAAAAAGAGGAATGTATTTAAGCTCCTGCAAAGCTGATCAACATTAAAGTACAAATAAAAGTTCTAATGACAAAAATGAATTTCAACCAAAACTTAAAATTTAAAGTAATTTTTTTTGTTTATTAGGATGTCAACACACATCATCACCTAAACCTTCTTTCAGGTATCACAAGGATTTCCAAATCCTCCTGATCCACAGGTCATTCAAAAGACACTGCAATCAACTCCCCATATCCCACTGGACACCTGTTTTCCTGTGAATCAGATATACCCACAGTCAAGAGAAAAGTGAAAACATCAATCACTGCCAACTCTGCAGACAAAGGCACAGTGTGTATTTGCTCTTCTACAGTCTCCTCGTGCCTGTGGTAAAGAAGTTATTTATCTGCTTTTTGGAGAGAGAGAAACTCATAATTAACAGGTGCTCCAGTGACCCTACTTACCCTGCAAATATGGAAATTACACACAGCAAATGCCTGTCTTTGACATTTATAAATGCTTCAGCTTACCATGTATGGCAACAATCACTACTTCAGCATAGGGTTATTAAAGAAGACTTTTTAGCTCCATATGTTATACATGGCTTAGAAACTGGCTTTGTTTTGTTTTATAGTGTGAACTTCATTATCTGAGACTGGGAGGAAAGGGGATTTGCAAAGCAGCAACTGCCAACTCAATAGGTCAACTTTTGCAGCATATTCCAAAAATCAGACTTGGTTAATCTGATGACAATGGAACTATTTCTATTGACTCTAATAAGCTTTTGCTAAGCTCTTTTCTAAACTCCAATTAGCACTTCAGAACACGCTCACCTATAAGACAGAGAGCTTGACTTCATTCTGCCTCACACCACTAACAGCACTGGCAATGAAATTCCAGCTGCAGGAGTAAGATCTTCCTTTGGATTTGCAGGTGAAAACTGACAATAGAATCTAACTGATGATGAGTCATGCAAAACCCTTAAAAAATTGTAATTCAAACTATGCCCCTTTCAGCCCTAGTTTCTGAATACCTACAAAAACAAGACATGAAAACTTTTTTTCCAAACTGAGAATATCTGATCAAAACTTTATGTAAACAAACTTTATGATGTCATTTTTACAGTGCTTTCTTGTAAAGGACCAAGACCTGCAAGCCCTCACCTGGTCCTGAAAATGAAGATCAGGCAAGTTGCTCAAAATGCTACAGGAAAGAGATGGGATGACTAAAGAGATGAAGTGAAATGGGATTTCTCATTTGAAGGGCCAGCCGTATTCCCCCTGCAACTCTCTGTGAAGACAGTTGGTTGAGAAAAAGCAGAGCTCTCTCTCTCACACTTCTCAGCTGGTGGGTATATTTGTAATGCAGCATTATAAAAAATTGGCATTGGCTCCATATGTTGCATGTGACTAGCAGAGCTTATTCAAATTAGCTGGTACTAAAGTACATAAGTACTAAAACATACAAAGCAGAAGACAAAGTCAGGCAGCTCCTTTTATCACTTGCACAGTTTCTGTAAATATCCACTCTTCCATCTCACCCCTATGGCAAGCAATGAAATTCAAATGACAAGAATACTTAACCATAACATTAAAGGTTTCGGGATAGTTTTAGGTACACACCAGCTTTGAAAACATTTTTACTTGTGCTCCATAGATCATTTAAAACTCCTGTTTGCAAAGCCCCATTTAAGACATCAATCTTTGGAGAAAAGAAGGAGGACTACTGGAAGTAGCCCTTTGGCATTTAATATTTAATGTTTTGCAACTGTAATCAATCTCATTCAGAACTCAGCATGCATTTGGGTTGTTACATATTGGCTTTCTGCATGCAAGTAAAAAAATGAAAGGAAGCAGAGGAGGAAAAATATACCTATATATTCTTGGTTATAATGATTTTATAGTGCAATGAAAATGGAGGACAACAACAGTTACTTAATTGATTTTTCAAGTACAACAGGATAAACTCAATGTGGTCCTGAATTACCTTATAAGAGGCTGTTACTCTTTGATGGATGTCCCACTCTTCATTGTCTTCACTGTTCATAATCTTCTGTGCCCATGTGTGTCAAACAACCTGCTACCCCTTTAAAAAAATGGTATTTCTTGTTAGTTGTAAAGAATAAAAGCGAGAGGTTCACTTACTTTTACTTTGTTCTTGTGTGAGAATGCTGCATTTTAATGCAGCTATGTCAGAAAAGACCTAAAGTGTGTTTTCCACCATTATCAGAGCCCTCTAGAGGTCAGGGTGGGCAGGGTTTGCTTCTGCCATACGAGGAAAAGGCTACAGAGAATATTTTATGGAAGACAAGAGAAATGAGAGATGTGCTTCCTCTCTGGAGTAAATCTTCAAGAAATGGTCTACACCCTTCTCTAATAATTATGTGTATCTGCTGCTCCTGTATGGAACAAGAATGGATGCAAAGGTTACAGTAGGTATTTCTGCCCCACTGATCAACATCTCCCTGTGGGAGTCAGATGCCAGGAAAAACATTCAGGATCCATTTAGTTCTTCCCAAACTACTTTTGCGGGTTTTTTATTTGTTTGTGGGGTTTTTTTTAATTGTTGTTTTCATATGGGGTTTGGGGTTGCTTTTTTTAAATCTCCATCCCATCTCTGCTTCCCTAAGAATAAAACCTGTGCCCACAGAGCATTGAGTTGTGTCCTTCAGCTGGATTTGCAGAGCCACCAGCCTGTCTCCTCTCTCTCATGTCAGAACTCAAGCTGGCACATGCTGAGTTTCACAAACAGGTAAAGCCACCTCCACAACACAAGGAAACCACCAGTTCCAAAATCTTCACCCTTTTCTTCAAAACTATCTTTTTAGAATGAAAGTTTACCAAATGCCAGTTCCAATCTCCGTGCAGATTCCTCCTTCAGACTAACCCCTCCTCATCCCCCCCTGTCACCTGCAGATAATGGGATCAGTCCCAGACCATTCCTCCTGTACTCATCACTGTTATTTCACTAATTCTTTGTACACCTTTATCTGACCTTTCATTTCCTTTGGCTGCAAACTCTTACTGAAAGGCCCCCTTATCTCATCTGAGCACTGCAATAATATAATAAACAATAAAACCATTAAATACTTAATTGTACAGCTGATCACACAAACCCAACTGTGACTGGTTTCTTCTGCAAACAAGTTGCACCAGGGCAGTTCCATGAACTGTGCTGCTCTTTGATTAAGTTGAAATTTCTGCCACTTAATGCAACATAAAATCATACTTTTGCAATGATAGCTCAAAGAGGAGGATGAAAAAAAAGCCCTTTTTATCCCTCTTATGCACATTTTCCAAGAGCTTTGCTTCCCAAGATAAAGCATACAAGGTCTTCAGATACGCTTACAGCCCTGCACAAAACTGCACTGCCATGACCTAATTTGATCACATTTCTAGCCTTGTTTTTTTGCATAGATGATCAGTCGTTCACCTTTTTTTTTTTAAATTTTTGCATGATTTTCACTTTAAAACCCACACATTTTTTATTAGCTGATGCAAATTAGAATTGCACTGACTTCACAGACTACAGACAAGGTAACAGATTGCTCCACTAAAAAAGTAACAAGCTTTTCCCCCCCAAAGGAAAATTAGCTGCATATGGCAAGAGTAAGAGCTGCAACTTTAATAAAAATAAGTCATATTTAGTGAGAGTAAAGATCCCTCACTCAATGACTTAACAAAGTTTGATTAAAACACTAATAATTATAGTAGAAGCAGCACTAAATAAAAATAGTAAGACAAACATCTTCATTATCTATTGATAATGTCTCATGTTGTCAAAGAGATCTTAAGACTTTTCCACATCAATGTGTCACTTCTTTAAAGTCACTGCAAACATTGTGTGGAAAATTAATTCCAACATATGTATGCACTTACTTTAAAGAAAGTTAAAGGTTGGTACAAAAAGCAAGACCTCAAAACTCAGTATTTTGCTTGTTCACACGGCCTGACAGAAAGACCTGATTCCTAAACTCTGAGATTAAACATCCAGGAACAGGGAACAGAATAAGGACCATAAGTTGCTGATGTCAGCCTAACTCTGTACAACAAGGGAAGTGTACCATTACACATGACATTTAGTATCTGGCATAGACCTAATCACTGTAGATCTGAGTTGCCTGTGGTTGAAGTATTCCAAGACATTTAAATCAAATAAACAACAGAAAAAAGGAAAGCCCTGTGGAATAAGGATAATCACATTAGCCTTCATTAGTCTCACAACTCACTTCTCCTACCCGTCTCAAAGCTTAAACAAGCTAAATGTGTTCTCACTCAAATGGCATTTTAAAAATGGTCAATATATTTTTGACAAACTAAACAAAACCACCACCTTCGGCTGTCACTCACGCTCCTATTCCAGGAGCTCTTCAGACAAGAGGAGTAGGGCAAACAGTCGTGTTGTCATTTGCATTCTCACATCACAATTGTGAAGTTTGCAAGCAACACGTGAAATATCAAAATTTCACAGAGCCTTGCAGCCCCAAATATATTTTCTGCTGAATGTCCCATGCTACAGCCCAGACAGACCCCAAGCATAGTATCTCTGTGGCTGAGATGAAAATCACCAAGCAACACATGTGAGTTGCTGGGCCTGAAAGCAATGAGTTAACAGTGCATGAATCCAAAACATCACAGAGGAACTGCTGCTTCAAAGGAAAGAAGCCTTCACTCCTCACAAGCTGTCATTAAAAGTTACACGTTCCTCATGAGAGCTCCCTTAAGGCCAGCTGGTAGCTCGGATGTAATAAATTTAAAATAACCAAAAGAGTTAATCTACGAGTGCCCCACCAATCTCAGGTGCTCACAGAACTAGAAGTGGTGTTGTTACACACTAATAAGCAGCTGTTGTGTTGTTACATTCTGCAGGTGGGTGAAACTGAAGCACAGAGGTGTCATTTTACTACAATTATCCACCTCACGGAGGGTTGTGAGGTCTGACTTTGGGCCTGACGGAAAATCAGAGAGATCACCCAGCTCAAGCAACTTCAGGTTTGCAAACCTGAGGGAAACTTCATGTTCAAAAAGCACAGCAACTACTCACCACCCTCACTCATACACTGGCAACCTTAAGCACAAGCAAAGCCCCATGAATAAAATCCTGGGATTCCTTCTGAAGGCAGGACCTCAGTGCTGATGCTAAAGCAAGGCCTTTACAGCTCTTTTTTCAGTAGAGAATGCTGCATCAGGTTCACACAGCCAGAACCTCCTCCCTCAAGATGTGCACTGACAAACTGCAGGGAGCTTGTGCTCTGCAGCATGCGTGGAGATCCTTGTGTACCAAGTAAAAAAATACCACTTCTCCTCCAACTTCCAGCAGTGCTATTACCAAGTTTTAAACAGCAAAAGTCAGATGGAAGCTCAGCCTTTTAAGTAATTAATTTGTAGCAAGCATTAATTGCTAAGATTTATGTATTTTCACGTGGCTTGCAATCATTAGAGAACCCAAACACCAACATTGGGGTTCATGGGATGACAGAAGCAGGAACCAATGGTGAGTTCAAACTACATTAAAGGAGTCACTTCAGCCCTAATTCTCACAGCACAGCTGATAAACCAACTGAGTGCTGCTCACAGAGTTTGTGTCATTCAACAGTCTGTAGAAGTACATTTGATATGTATTTCTATTTAATACAGCCTAAAGGCATCCAAGTGGTCAAAATTTGTTGGATGTCTTTAGGGGACAAAGTAAGATTTTCACTGTGATAATATCATTCTGTAAGCATTGCTGGAACAAAGCAAAGCCATCCCTCAGACAGCACACTTCCTTTAAGGGTTGAGAATTCACAATGAGGAAAAACAAACCCAAAATGAGCATATAGCCTGAAGACTAAAGCCTTCTCTAAAGGGCTGCTATACTTGGAATATGCTGCATTTCTTCCAGGGATCAAGAGCAAGACTTCAGCATATCACTGATCTCTGTGCCTTGTTTCGGCCATGTGCAAATTTCTGCCAGAAGTTAATTCCCTGATTCCTATGAACTCAATTCCAGTCTCTGCATCTGAATCAAACTCTGCTGCACTGGCATTTCACACTAGGAAGAAACTTAACAAATCAAATGAAAACTTAGGTCTCCTGTTGTGAATAAATCCCAAAGATCCCATGAATTGTCATCACCAAGAGGTTTCCTGTTGGAGCAGCTACAGACAGCCCTGATGTGAGAGGCACTGGGTGGGATGGGAAAAGGGAGTTATAATAAACTAAATTCAGATGAAACAGCTGTGCCATAACTGCACTGGTAAGTTTGTACTGATGCACATCTGTCTCACCTATTAGCAGGAAAATCCCTCCTGGAATCACACTGGCCATGTCCACATGTTCTGCCATTACTCGTGGGTTATCAAAATAACATGGAAAATTTCTTCCCTGCATTCCCAAAGAGTAGCTCAGAATTTGTTGCACTTGTGTTACAGAGGGATTTTCTATTTAATTTTCAACACAGAGCAACTACATTTTGTCTTAATCTAAAGACATCTGTATTGGAAAAATGATCCAGCCTTGACCAAGGCTGTTGGCAACAAACACTGCTCTTTCTCCTGCAGACTAATGCTCAAAAACAACCGACTGCCAACAATGAACAACGTTTTGGTACAGCCAGTGACATCTCTGAAAACATGACACAGACCAGAGGGACCTCTGTGGAGGGCATCTTTGCCAAAAAAAACCCCAACTCACCTACATTTGAAACAGATTAAAATGGCTTCAGGACAGACTCTGCGCGAGAAGAAACGCACAGAAACTCCATCCTTTGGAGCACGCTGACAGTAGGATGCAGAAAAAGACTGGCTGACATCATTCAGCCCCCCACTCTCTCTGCAAGGATCCATCTCCTCATCTCACCACGTAAGACACGCAAATTCTCCCTACGAACAGCTCTCCCCCGAAACAGAACCTCCCTCCTACCAGCAGGATTGGTTTTGATGACTCCTTTCATTTTTTTTTCCCCTTAAGCACCCAACAGCATCATCTTCTTCTGTGATCTCAGCCCAAAAAATAAGCACTTGTAAGCAGACACCATCCAATTAAGTTAATTTCAATTTTTGCAGCTCCGTTACAACACAAACACAAAAAAAGTGACCCATGCAGGAGTGAGTTATGACTAAACCAACAAAATGCAATTACCATGACCCAGCCCAAATGAAGATTTTAGAACCAAAACAGAAACAGAGGCAGTGCCGAACTCATAAATTTATGGAAAGATTCAAAGAAAAGATCCTTTTAACGACCTGGAGGAAAGTAATTTTAAGTGACATCCCTGAGACACAAAAACCCCATAAAGTAGCAATTCATAATCAAAATAACACTTGCAGAACAGTTTTGGAAAATTATGAAGTGTTACAAGCAGAACTGTACTTCAAATGGGATTCAGAGCTTTCAAACTTTAAAAGGTCAACCATAAGTAGGTTTTAAGAGAACAAAGAAATCTAATGCTACCTATTCAAATCCAAAAAAACACAAGAGGCCCTAATCCCAGCCAAACGATGTGTCTAGGATGACTCTGAGAATCTAAATGAATCATCACCTTTCTGGGGGTTTTTTGAGTGTTGTTTTCTCTCTTCTGTGTTATTTTGTTCTTTGGAGTCACTATTTTTAATTCTCCTTTAAGGCAGCTTAAACCTAGGAAAAAAAAAATAAAAGTAGAACTGAGCCACACAATGACATAAAAGAGAAAAATGAAGAACAGAATTGGTTAATACAAAAGCAATAGCCGGGCAAAATAGGAAGAGCCTTCACAAATTTGGAAGGAAAGAGGTTATTCATCAAAATCAGGATCTCTCCTGGAAAAGGAGGACACTCTCTCAGGATACCAAGGAGTTGAAGGGATAATCACGGCAGGACCGCTGCCCTGTCAAGGCAGCTCCTCCAGGGAATGGAAGTAAAGATAAGTGCTAAAGAATGGGACAGGAAGTAACCCAGAAAGCTGAGCTGCTGGGAAACCAAACCTCTCCCTCGCAGGAGTTCACGCTCCAGGAGCCGTCAGCCGCACACACACACACATACACACACACACACACACACACAAAAAGCGCATACTCTATATATTGCTATTGTATATAAATATGTACACTGAATATGTATGTGTATATATCTACATAGCCACGAGTGCATGGTGGGGGAGCCGTGCAGTGGTGTGGCAATTCCCTGTGATGAGATGTAGAACCCATAGAGGCACAGCAGACCGTGGGGGTGGGCCCAGACCCCCTGGCTGGCTTTATCACTCAATGTAAAATGTGGAAGAATCACCAGGATGGGCTGGTCCCTCAGCAGTGTCCCAGCCCCAGCCTGAATGCTGCTTCAGGAAATTGCTCCTGTTTGCCCCACACATCTTTCCTCTTCTGAAAAAAAATCACTTGAATCTGCACTCAAAGCTTTTCCCTTGCTACCTTTCATCCCCCAGCACCCCTGAGCTAAAGCTCAGGCATCTCTGCTCATCCTTTTCTAAGGACTTGTTACAAGGACATGAAGTGATAGTACAAGGGGTAAGGGCTTCAATCTGAAAGAGGTTTAGTTCAGATATTAGGAAGAAATTCATTACTGTGAGGGTGGTGAGACCTTGGACTGCTTGCCCAGAGAAGTTCTGGGTGTCCTATCCCTGGAAGTGTTCCAGGCCAGGTTGGATGGGGCTGTCTGAGCAACCTGGTCTTTGGGAAGGTGTCCCTGCTTATTATGGTGGGGAGGGGTTGGAATGAGATCATCTCTAATGCCACTT
>VWZU01016808.1:491550-511818 GCA_013397095.1 Sterrhoptilus dennistouni | reverse complement strand
GAGTCCTGGGGGCTGAGGGAGCAGCGGGCGGGTGAGGGAAGGGTCGCCGGGTGGGTCTGGGGTCTGCGGGGGTCTCTGCGCTGTGCCGATGCCAGGCCGGGAAGCCGCGCTGGTGGAAGGGGCAGGAGGCCTCGGCTGCCCTCAGGATGGGGCTGTGCGGGCTCTGGGGAAGCGGCAGCTCCGAGCTCGCTCTGTCAGCTCCGAGTGTCGCCTGTGCCGAGGGTCCCGATGGCTGTGAGGGGGGGCCGTGAGGGGCCGGTGAGGCGGGTCCGGGTCTGCCCCTGCCGGCGGTGACTGAAGGCGCTCGGCTGAATTGCAGCCAAAGCATCCGGCGTGCTCAGGTGTCACGGTTAACAGGGATTGCCCAGCTAGGTCTATTTGCAAACTCTGGAAGGAAACGAAACTAATTTAGAGGCGTTTACAGTATTTCAGCACTGAGCAGAAGCTTATTCTTTATTGAGAGATGAGCCTGCGAAGTCGCTGCAGGTACAAGGAGTCCAAAGGGTATTTTTATCCTTAAATGCTACAATCATTTTGTTGTAAGGAGATCCAGAGCCTTCAGATTCATACCCAGAAGTCATGGACTGAGATTTCATTTCGCTTTATCAGATTTAACTCTTTAAGGAAAATAGAGTGGGAGTTTGTATAGTTTTTCTCCCACAAAGGGCCTTAAAGCCCATCTCATTCCACCCCTGCAATGGGCAGGGACACCTTCCACAATTCCAGGTTACTCCAGGCCCTGTCCAACCTGGCCTTGGGCACTTCCAGGGATCCAGGGGCAGCCACAGCTTCTCTGGACACCCTGTGCCTCACCCTCACAGGGAAGAATTTATTTGTAATTTGAACATTATTGATACCTTTTTTTTTTTAACTAGCACAAATGACTTACAATGACACACAGTAACTTGGAGATGTAAGTGAAGAGGCATATGTTAGATTCTGATTTTAAAGCATTATTCATCGTGAAAATAACAGATAAAACCCCATTTATTTGGGTTTCTTACTTTTTTTTCATAGTTTTCTGTGTTTTGCCTAATCACTCTGTATCTAAGGTTTTTAGAGCTGTTTCCTGTTGTTCGTGCAGGAGTCTGGCTCTGTGAGGTGTTGCCTTAATTGGTTTTTAGATGTTGTCATGAATAACTCAGATAAATAATACAAATAAGGGTTGGAGTTTGTCACTGCTTTTCTTTACTCTTCAGCTTTGAGCTTTTCACTCTCGTGCTGTGTCTGAAACAAATTTAGCCCTTGTCTGATATTTTCTCCCTCTTTGAAGTAAATGCCTTCAAAATAAACCCCCTCACTTTTCATTTCCTTCAGTGACTTGTGTTTGTGATCTGTTGTCATGTGTGAGTGAGGCATATCCTAGAGATGCTTTTGTAAAGTTTGCAAATTAATAGTGGAACATTAATGTTTTATGGGAGGATCCAGGAAAGCACAGCCAGCATCATGTGGTGAAGGTGAAATCTCATAGTGGATGTCCTAGAAAAGTTCTGAATCTCTTCTGCCTTCACCACCACCCTGGATTGTGTGAATTTGTGCATGAGCTCTCTCCATTTACCACATGAGGTGATAATTCAAGTTGATCTCCTACACAGAAGTAAATGTGTTGAGATGATTTTACTCTATTAGGTATTCATTTAGGAAAAAATAAAACTAAAGGATAGGAACAATAGCTATATAAAATATTCAGAGTGATTTCTGAAGGAAATTTTACGAGGTTTCAGGTCATAAATTTCCACCTCAAGTAGAATTCTGAATAGATTCTGCAAATGGAGGGGAAATTTATTGCCTGAAATACCAGATTTATTCTTAACATCCAGCAAAATGTGGAGTATGGGAAAGGATGGGGGAAGGGTTCTTGGTGCTATCAGGTGAGGAACATGCTGTAACATTTTGGAGTTTTTCAGGTCAGCCCTTGCTGAATGTGTCTTTAAAAATACCACACCAGAGGGAATTGTAGATCATTCCTGCAGGCAACTGCATGCTCTCAAATTTGAGCTGCTTTTCTGAAGGAAATGCTTCCTGATGGTGGGAGAAGTGATGAGTCAGGGTAGCACATCTTGGTCTACCTCTAATCCTTTGTGCCTTTGGGGAGCCATTTTATCAATACACACTTCAGTTGCAATGAAAAAATCAGGTTGTAAAAGTGAAGGTGTGATTTTCAATGTTTGATGTTGTTTCTAAAACTTGTGAAGATTATAAGCTAGGAAAAAAAAGCCTCATAAACTGACTTTTAAAATTTCATTGTTTTCTAATATTCTGCTAAAAAGAAGTAGTAATTCTAAATATTTGGTCTGATGACAAATTCAGGTAGAATTGATACATAGATGGGAAGATCTTTAGCAATGAATGTTGCCAATTTAGAGGAAAATTTGCAGCTGAAATTTTGTGCCTGTTTTTGGAGGCATTTGTCACAAAAGAGTTTAGATTGTAGTAGTTTTAGCAATGTAGAGAAAAATTTAATCCAAGTTCTCATATCTTTAGAGGTAGCCCCTAACAATAGTCATCTTTGGGTTTGTTAATTCCAGCAAATGAATTTTGGTGCTGGTAATACAATACTGGAACTGTGAACTCCTTCCCAGCATGGTAATTCTTCATTTAAATGTCTCACTGCGACAGTTTTGTGCAGCTGCATTTGCATTTTCAAAATAAGTTTAATAATGGTAGCATTAACTCTAAAAATGTGTTGTTCCTTTATATTTTCTGGTTGCTTGCAAAGTAACAGCAAAATGTTTTATTTATAGGTAACTTAGAAGAGAAATGCCCAGTGGTGCTTCTGTTTCTCTTAGTGGATGAACATATCTTGTAAGCTGATTTGGAAGTGAACAATCAATGAAGACACACAATATTCTGGAATATTACATGATCTCATAATGAAGATCTCTCTCCTGCAGCAGATGTATAAGGATGTGCTGGCAGGCATTCCCCTAACCAGGGAAAGCCATCATTATTCCTCTTTAATTAATCTGTGTGTTGAGCAGCCACCAGAAGGAGATGAATCCTGTCATCAGAAGCCTCTGCCATCTCCTGCTGGTGGCGTTGAGAGCCATCAGGACACTGATATGTCAGATGTTGTCCCTGCAGCAGATGATTTATCCAACAGCTTTGCAAACATGAGCTCCTCATTCTGCCCACGGGAGGTGATGCTGCTCCAGCTCACCTTGATCAAAATGATGGTGGCCAAAGCAGAGTCCCAGGAGATTGAGCTCCACGTGAGACAGAAGTACTGTGAAATCTTTGTTCTTCTTCTGAAGGAGGCAAAAATTGACTCAAAACTGGTAACTCCTGAAAGATTTTTTTTTTTTTAGAAAGGAGGAAAAATAAAAAGGGATGTACCTTAGATCTTTTTCCTTTTGTACCTGTCTCCAGATTCACCTTCTGGGTTGTGACGATCGGCTGTTGTCTCACTTGGCCTCACAAAGTTTAGCATCTCTTGTGTATTTCCAGCTGAAGGAAGAGGTGAGTGTGGCATCACTTCACAGCTCAAAAAATGCCTCAGTGAACCTGTGCCTGCGGGTTGTTCCATTTGACTCTACAGCCATGTTTTTATAGTGTTTGTATTTTGTGAGAAACTTTGTGAACTGTGTTCGGAGCAGCCTGGAGTATTGAAGGGAAGGAGATCTGATGTGCAACACAAGTGTGGAGTGTCTTTATATATAAAAATCTGGAATCTTGTGAAACTCATTTGAGGTAAAATGGGTGTAGGTGACAATAATCTCCTTAAGGTTGTAATACAGATAGTTAAAAAAAGCTATGATCTAGACTATCAGTATTTTCTACAGTTCCTTGGTATCTGTTGTGTGATGCAGCAGATAAAAATAAATAATACCTTCTTGGAAGTTAATCAAATGCTTTGCTGTATTTCTTGTTTGAATATCCCATTTAGTTGAGTTTTTTTTTATCATTTGCTGTGTATTTAGTGAATATGTATTGCAATCTCCATAGTAGCATCCTGAACACAGATTTATTTCATAATTATGTTTGTAATCTTTCTTGCCAAGTTGTCTGGGAATTATGAATTCAGATCTGGTCTGTCTACAGAATTATCTGATTTTGGGTAGCTCACATGACAGTAAGTGGTTTGGCTTTCCCTTTTTGGAACCTACAGATAATTTCTATTGCGTGCACATGTTGCTTCATGTTTGTAATTAAAAACCTAATTAATGGCCCAGGACAGACATTGTTTCTACCTGTGTTTTGTCTGTGCCTACATTTGAATCCTTTTAACGTACAACTTCAAATCATTGTATTAGGATTTAATGCAATTTGCGTAACAACTGAGCGCATACGTGACTGGTTTTTTTGAATTACTTTTCTTAGGACGCCTTAAACGTCCCGTGGCTCAGCTTCAGCCTGAACGCGCTGCTGGGATTCCCCGGGAATGCCGGGGTGGCCGCTTGCCTGTGGACTCTGGCAGCGGTTCTCAAGGAGACGCTGAAGGACGCGCCCGTGCCCAGAGCAGGTACCGGCCGTGCTGCCGCGGGACCGACACCCGGGTGCCGCCAGGAGGAGCAACTCGCCCGGAATTCCTCGGGAATAGTTCGGCGCCAGGGCAGCTCTTCCATTCCTTATACACGGGATGATGAAGTGCTGTTAAAATGTAGTGGTTTGAACGTATTTTTATTGTGGAAGTAGTCACAGCACCGATTTATTTCTTATTTACTGATTTATCTGTGTCAATAACGCGCCTCTTGTTGCCGTAGGTTTTGTGAAGAAGCTGTTGGCTCCTCTCGATGCGGTGCTTGAGGGGTTTTATAATGCCATCCTGCTCCATCATTTTGACAGTCACCACTACACTTCGCCTTATTCTGAAGCTACAAACAATCTGATCAGTTTTATAGATCTGCTTGAAGCGCTTTTGGCTTCCAGGATTGCACTGGAATTACCGCTCAGGTGCCAGAGAATTTTATTTTTGAAAGTTTCTTACATCCTCAACATTATTAGCTCGTCAATTCCTTATGTAATCAAGAAGAAATTCATTTTGCTCCTTAAAAAATGTGTCCTCTACAAGTCCAGAGAAGACGCTAGAAGTGGAACACTGTTCTTACAAACCCCATCTTTGTGTGAGGATATGCTTGGACTGAGTAATGCTGTTCTGCAGGTTGTGAATTTGACTTGGCTTAATCAGCTCACACTCAGTGGAAAGTCCAGCTACTTTGGAAGCAGTGAAGCTGCTCCTGGACATGATTCTCAAGGTGGTTCTGACCAAACTGTTCTCAGAGCCTTAAGTCTGGTGGTGCTTAAAGCTCTGGAATTCAAGATTCACAACTCTGCAACAGAGGCAGAAATCAAAGGTAACAGTCCATTTAAATTTTGTTCATTAAGCAGCAAGAGTTTTAGAGCTTTCAGATTTTTGTAGTCATAGCTCATTAAGATTGTAAATAGATTTCAGATGAGTTAGTGGTGGTGGGAGGGAGGAAGAAGACCCACCCAAGAAACTACCCTTGCTGTGTCCTGCCTAATTAGTTGTCTCCTTGCATTTTATTAAATCCTTAGCCCTGCAGTATGTTGGGCTTGAAACAGCTGCATTTGGGATTGAAATTTTTTTCCTGTTACGAACATTAAGCCAGCTTGAGAACACCAGGCTCTTCTTCAGCTGGAAAAGAAAAAGAGTCCATAGCACAAGCATCTACTCTGTTCAGGGTGGGGAACTGAAAGGAACTGCAGGTAACACTCTTCCCTTTTCTAAGGTGGAGGTAGAACTTTAGGCAGCATTATACATTTATGTTATTGAAGGTACAGGGTTTGTACCTTCAAGCCAGGGAGTGCTTCTCCTTCACTCTAAGGGAGCACTAGGGTGAGGCTTTTTGCCCCAGAGACCTTCCTGGAATCCCATCTTCCCACTGCCCTTTTCCCACTGAGAGCACCTGATGCACATCTGATGCTCTTTGAATGTGGATGTGCAGATTCTATGATCAAAGCAGTGTGCTGTCCCTGGATTACAGCCCTCATGGAAAAAAGAAATGGAAAAGCACTTCAGAAGCAGCATTTCTAGTCAGACACCAGTGAGAATGGGCATTCCTGTATTTACTGATTATATGGCCAAAAGTAATTTCTTTTTAAACAAGGATGAAATTTTACAGCACTTGAAAACCATTTTAGTAGAAGTTCCAGATGTAAATATTGTTTTCCTTTTTGTATTTCTATGCTAGCTAGCAAGCCTAAAATCAATTTTTAATTCATACGTGCAAAAGAGCTACAACTTCCATAAGACAGCTTGTGAAACTTTTTCCAGATTTTTGGAAGATGTTATATTTGTGATGTCAGTTGCATTCTTAAAGATTAAGTATTTGTAAAGAATATTTTACTTGTGATCCACCTTTTGAAAAATGTTTGGAGACTGAGATTATATAAGAACAAGTGAAAAGAAAAAATGTAGGCTATATCCATTTTAGGTGTCTCTATGAAAATTCTTTCTCAAAGAAAAACATTCTCTTTTCTTTTTCAGAGTCATGACACAAAATTGAGTTTTTTAATTAGGTTCAAACACCCCAACTGTCAAGAGGAATTTCAATTTGAAAGGAATGGTACTTCCTCATTTTAGTGATATTACAGGAAGTGTTTAAAGCAAACACCAAAATGCTTTATTATGCTGACTTCTCTTCCGGGAAGCTGCTTGATCTTCTTGCTATTAACATGGATTAGAGTGGCTTAACTTTAATTAATTTCAATTTTGAGATTTATAGGGAGGATTTTTGGTCTGAAGAGTAACTATTAATAACAAAGATAATTTGATGTTCCCATTACTTGCTAGAAGGAAAAATGAATCTTAAATGTTAAGGAAAAGCATGTAGTGATGCAGTAAATAAAATTTATTTCAATATTGCAGGAAAAATTTCTGTGTTCTAAACTTTGAATGTGTGGTGTGCTACATCAAAAACTGCTCTGTAGTATCTCATTAGTGTTGAAGGTATAAGTTTTTTAACCTAAGGGAGAGAGTCTCTCTGTCTAATGAATACAAAGTGATTTTTATGAGTAAGCTACTGCACTAAAATGGCAAAAACTAATCTATAAAATTTTGATGCTGTGATAAATCAGTTTAGCTAAGGAAAAAACTGGATTCGTGAACTTCATGCACTGTTAATTTCAAAAATAAAGTGTGTGTTGTTAGGCAATAAAAAATGTACAGCAAAGTTCATGGTTACTTCTTTTTTTTTTCAGGAGACTTTGAGAGTTCCATGTCCCAGCTGTTGGTGTTCTGGAGGAGTCATGGAAAGCCTTCCCCACAGTCTCACCCAGTTGTGCATCCCTGTGAGTGGCTCTCCTTGGTTTTCATGGAGCAAGATGATGACATGTGGGAAGCTGCTAAAGCTTTATTACTCATCTATTTAAAATTTGATAGGTCAGTGGACTTTTTTTTTTTTTCCTGACAGAACTATGAAGGTTTGTGCTTTAGTGAGGTTATTGTGATGTTCCCACTGGTTGCTTTTGTTGGAAGGAAGATTATTTTTTAATAATTTAAAACCTCCCAAACCTCAGGATGATCTAATAATGTGTGGTGTAAGAGCTGATAATGTAAGGGTTTTTTTTGGATGGATATGAGAGTTGTGAAAGTTGCCTACTAAATAATTTATCATATCCTGTAATTCAGGATAATTAACTTCATGTCTAAAATAGTGGTTAGACAGATAAAAAGCAAGATTGCTTCCTTACAACACTGAAGCTTTGACAAGAATTGGATATTGGAATTAAACTTCAATAATTCAGGTACTCCTGGCAAAGTTTTTAAGGATTGGCCCGATGGGAATTCTAGCTACTTGCTAAAAATGGTTATTACTAACAACTGAAAAGTGTTCTTCATGGATTTGTCCTGGATGTACAATGCTTCATTGTTGTTTAAATTACCATACAAGATGTTATCTTGACTTACACAAGGCCCTCGAGCTTCAAGTGGGAAGATAGTGCAGGTAATACCTTAGATACACACAATTCTCAGACACTTGACTACAAGTAGGCTCCTCTTCCAGTGTGTGTAACATACTGAGTTAGTCTGAATTCAGGTTAACAAAAATATTAAAATAAGACTGTTTCATATTTATATTAAAGTATGGTTTGTGTGTTGTAAGTAACTTTGTTAATTGCAGCAAGTTTCCTAAGGAGTGCCCTTTAAGTGCCTTGGCTTCCTGTGCTGTCAGATCTCCTGGCCCCACCTGCCTTCCTTCTTTATCACTCTGATACAAAAAATTCTCTTTTTGTTCTTACTTTTTCACAAAATAAAAAAAAAAGCAAGAATCCATCTTCTCGATATTGCTGCTTTTAAAAAAAAAGTGTAAACTTCCCCTGATTTATTTCCTGGCTTACTTTTCAGGTTACGGTGTGATGCTGCTGATAACCTGAGCCAGAAAGAGGAGGAATCCTGGAAATCCCTTGTGCATGCAGGTGGATATAACCCACATTGTATCTTTTTATTTTTTCTGGAAAAGATTGCCTTCGATTCCACAGTACTTCTAGATTTTTTGATTTCGTCAGAAACTTGCTTTCTGGAGTACTTGGTCAGGTACCTAAAGCTCCTTGGGAAGGAGTGGCATCAGTTCGTAGGTGTCTGTAACCATTTCGATACCAGGCACGGCACTTCCCACCCAGTTTGTTCTGTCAAGCCACCCCACCGAGAAAAGAAAAGCTGCGTGACTGGGGAGAGTTTGCAAAACGCTGTTTGTGAAACAGAACCGCAGACTGAGATGTCTTTGGCTCCTTCTCACAATTGCCCGGTGTTTACAGCCCGGCAGGGTGATACTGGGGCTGCGGAGTGGAGCCGGTCTGACTCACTGGCCGGCGCTGATAGCGCTTCCCCGCTCGGGTCTCTTCAAAGCCTGGTTAATTATGACAGCTCAGGGGACTCGGAGGTGGAATCAGATGGAAAAGGGTGCTTGGTAAACACAAAACAATTGCCTTCAGACAATGAGGATGAGGTGAGGAGGAGGGGAACTGGTTGCAGCTGTAGAGGTGATGACGGGAATGCACCAACACCTGAAGTGTCGCCTCCGAAACCGAAGGGGTGTCATTCCTCATCCTGTTGGACTTGTATGGCACCTTCAAGTGACATTGCTCCCCTAAGAGTAATGCTTTACAAATCGACAAAGTGTTTGGAAGAGCTGCAAGAGGCTGTTTCTAGGTTGCAGAGAAGGAATCTTTTCCCATATAATCCATCTGCGTTGTTGAAACTGCTGAGCCACGTTGAGAAGATGAGTAAATCTGTGAATCTGCAATAATCCAAAGTGTTCTTGTGGGTTTTTTTAACAAGTGCACCAGGGAATATTTCCATGAGATTAATGACTTCTAAAACTCGTGCCTCTTGCACTAGTCAGTGCATTTAACCTCAGGCAGGGTAAACATGGATTTGGCTGGCACCCTAAAAATCTGGAATTGCATCCAAGGATAGGATCCATGACCTGAGGGTCCTAAGCTCATTCATGATGTGTATGTCAGTGTACAGTATATAAGGATTAGTGTGTTGGATATTCAACATTTTGTAATAAACAACTCATGTGAAAACATTTCAAAAATATATGAAAGTGTTGTTAATTATACTTAATGTCATTCTATTCTTGAGTTCA
Organism: Sterrhoptilus dennistouni; assembly: GCA_013397095.1. NCBI lineage: Eukaryota > Metazoa > Chordata > Aves > Passeriformes > Zosteropidae > Sterrhoptilus > Sterrhoptilus dennistouni. The sequence goes on along the minus strand of VWZU01016808.1, from coordinate 502,264 downwards.
TTGCCAGATTGGTAGTGGTTTATGGACTACAGGGCAAAGTTAATGCAACACTTGACTGCTTAGAAGTTGGGCTAAATAAAATAATATAGTTGGGGGCAGTTTTCTGTTTATCCTGTGTGTTCTGCATTGGTGTATTGCTCAAAGTGGACCTTCAGATTTCTATTGTCCTTTAATTAAAAGAAAAGGTAGATGTGACATTAAAGCATATATTGTCTATGGAGAACTTCAGTTCAGCATTATATCTTTAATTAAGGTTAATGCAGAAGTGACATTCCAACAGAATTTTTTGTTTCCATCATGCATTTCCTAGAAATATAGGATGTACATTTAATAAACTGGAATCAGAAAGAGAATTAGAAGGGACGTGACTCCAGTGCAGTGGGACGGATATTGAAGATGTTAAATTATTATACTTCTCTGTTTTATTAGATGTAATTTGAATAACCTGAAAAGTGAGTGTCTGAGAGTTTGCCTGGGGGAGTGAGTTCAGAGCAGGATCCAAGGCAGCTCAACCTGCAGCTTGTAATGATCTGCCAAGGGTTAGGCACTGGGAAAGTGCTGACAACAGAAACACTGGAAAAACCTCAGACCTCTTCAGAACTGTGAGAAGCAGCTTTCCTTTTAGGATCTTCTCTTGAAGGTAAGTGCTCTGTTCTGACTGAGAACAAGTAAGTGGTCTCTTCCTTTTGAATAGAAATTTTATGTTAAATTAAAATATATACTGAGCTAAGATGAGCAGTCTCTGGAGCAGGTTGCTGACCTTCAAATCTCTTTGGCCATCTAGATGAGTCTTTAGCCCTGAACAAGTGAATTGATGCAATTGGGAAAGGAAGAAAACTGTGTGTAGCTTATGGGATCCTTCAGCTGGCAGTTCCAGTGCTCTCCAGTGCCACTGGAATGGCGTGAATGACAGGGAGGTTTGGACCTCAATCTTAACTCGTTGAGGATGACAGCAGTACTTTAGGTAGGAAGGAATGATCCTCTTCACTGGCATGAAGGAGACCTGAATATTCTGGGTGTTTGCTGCACTGTGGTTTCTTCCTGAGATCAAGCCAGCTGTAGTGCCGAGGGGTGGGTGGGAATGTCAAAGAATGGAAACCTTTCCATTCATGCCTGCAGTTACTGTAGGTAAGGATTAACCCTGGAGTTGTCCTGGGCAGTAACGTGCCTGGCTTCTCTTCAGGTTTGAGCTCAGTTATGCTGGAGCTGCTGAGTTGCTCATTTCTGTCAGGATAAAAATCCCTCTGGGCATGTTCAGAGATGCAGCTCCAGACAACTTGGGAATTTTTTCCATTCAAACACAGGAAATGCCACAGGTGAGGTGCTTGAGCAAGAGTTTCTCAAGTTCATGATTTTCAGAGTAGGTAGGTACTTATATTTCAGACAGATCCTTTCCACTATCCTTACTCCTTTTCTAATTAGCCTTTGCTGACTAGTTTATTTTAATTGAGTAATTCCATTGTTTGCACTGAACATAGGATTGTTCAGCATTTCTTGGTCTACATTTTTCTAGTTGGAAATGTCTAAATTGCAGCAATATCTCTGACACTGATATGATAAGCTGAGTGGGAAAGGTAGAATGGTGTGATAATTTTGGATAAGTCCTAGTCTTATTTGTCAGTGATCACTACAACTATATAAGCTTTTATAAAGAGTTTAGACATCTCAGAACAGTGTGTAGAATAGCAAGGAATGTGGGAGCCCATAACCTGATCTTTTAAATACAGCAAGTCCAATTGCAGTCCGATTATATTTAATTTTACAGGCTTGAGGCTGATTGTGTACCCACCTGGTTAGTAGAAGTGGTCATTCTCACGTTTTCCTTCTCAGAAAGCCATTGTTTTAATTCTCAGAACGTTTTAGTTGTAAAAGTGGGTAAATGTAGTTTGTATCGGGCAACTAGATACCTTAATGTGTTGATCTTTTACTATTTATGACCTGAGATGGAGTTAAATTGGTAAGTCAAGGGGTTTTTTATTGCACACAAATTGAGGGTGAGCCATGAAGGTGAATTGGAGTTCTTTGGCTGCATTGAGAAAACCAACCACAAAAGAAGCACCTTCCTAAAGAATTTGTATTTTAATCAATTGGTGAGTATAGAAAGTGGTTTGGTTAGGTGTTGGTTGGGTTTTTTCATTGATGTAAAGTTTTTAGGCACAGCTATTATTTCATGTGCTAGAGCAAATTAATTCACCGGCAGAACCTGAATTAATTTACCAATGTTAACTTAGAACTTGAGAATTAGGGCAGTGATTACCAGTATATCAATGTGCCTTACCTTTGGATATTGATAGCTGTCAACTTGTTTTGTATCCTTTCAAAGCAAGACACTGAACAAATCAGATGAGCTGTGAGGAGACAGGTTTTGATCTGAAATGTTCACAGTTTGCCATTAATGCAATTGTTTGCTTCAACATCAATAGAATAAGTTAAGCTTTAATGAGGTAAGCAGTTAGCACTAGAAGTTGCTTACAGGATGTGCTTTTTAAAAAGAACATTTTTTAACTTTGTAACTGAATGTTTGTAGAGCTTGATTGCAGCTACAGCTGAATCCAGGTGGCTCCACGATTGTGGTTCTTCAAACTGGATTTTCTCCAATATTTTTATGGCTGCTTTCCATTCTACTTTTAAGACTCGTAGTACAAGTTTTAATCCTGTAATACAAGAATAAAAACCAACCTTGGGAACCTCTATGCTTGCAGTACCCTTGTAAAGCTGGGAATAGGGAGCCTTGGTTGTTCCCTGGTTTATCACTGCAGGATAAGCTTTGTTTGTACTTCTTCCAGAGTCAGTCTGGGGTGGTTTCTGAAGTCAGTATCAGAGATTTATCACCGTGTCAGTAGGAGTGAAAATATTGTGGTCATAACAATGTTACTTCTGTGTGTTTTGCCTTAGAGCTATCCTAATGCGCTTGTAAACTGTTGCTGTATTTTCTTCTGGGCTGCCTGGTTCACTCTGAAACCTTGTTAGAAGCCAGAATGGATGGCAGGGAGTCTTTGACTGTCCCTACCTCCCCAGCAGGCATGGACCTGGACTTGGTTGAGAAACATCTCAGGGATTTAAGCTTTTCTCTGTCATTACCTTCTTAAATGTTGTGTAAACGAGTTTATTCCTGATAACTGACAGACATGCTCTTAAATGGACCAGCTGGCTTGGTGCTGGTTTATATCATGAATGGAGGGAATAAAATGTATTTTATGGTAAAAATCTTGCATGGAGAATTACAATATCCTTAGTTATTTCTGGTTCCTACTTTCCCTGTACTGCAAAATGTGACAGTCAGCAGTGTCCTTCTGGGGGGGCAGATTTGAAAATAAAAGTGAATTGTTGGAAAAAACAGCTCACACAACATCAAAAGTGAGCACTGCTGAATGTTGACTTCCGTAAAGTTTGTAGGGAAGGTTTGCAGGTCCATATTCTGAAATTGTCAGGAATTGTAGATGCTAATTGGAATTGTCCAAGTATCTACCCTATCTTATCCCAATTCTTGAGAGTTAAAAATGAGTATTTTCTGTGGAACTTTTAAGTGGAGGAAGTAATAACCATATATTAGTGAATGAGTAATAATTTGAAGTCTATTTTGCAAAGGAATGTAAATTGATTAAGTAAAAAAGACAAGTTACAAAATCCTATGTCCTTATATCTTTCCTTTCTGGAAAGGAAAAAGCTGTATGTTCAAGTGTCACCTTCCAGGGCCTGTCAGATCACTACAGACCTTTCATGGCTCTTTCATTTAGGGGTTTAACTGAAACAGAAATTAATGGTATCTGGACATCTATCTCTAGTACTTGGTTTCCTTGATAATATTTATATTCTTCAAGAAATTTTGCCTTTCTGCTGAAACCATTACAGTTACTGTGAAAGTTAGGCAAGGACCCATTAAGCAGCAAATAGCAAACTCAACCAAATTTTTAAAGAAATTCTTTATCTCCTCAAGGGAGAATCCAGTACTTGGTTATCTTCAACAGAGCATTGGTCCCTCTTAATTCACCTCAGCTAAAATTACTGACCAGCATGATGCCACTCTTTTCTGTAATTGTCACTTAGGAGCTGATGCAGAAGGGAGAATTGTTGGGTGTGAAGGAAGCATCAAAGGAATTGTCTTTCAGTGTCACCAAGCAAATGCTCATATTTTGTTTTCTGTGGATGGATAAAGATTATTGCTCCAAGCGTCTCCCCGTAATCTGCTCAAACAATGTTTGCAGCATTGTCTCACGTGCAAGTCTTACAAATTGTTGAGGTTTATTTTCATACTGTTGTTAAACCAGTGCTTCCAGCTCCAAGGATCAACAAGGCATCTTTTTTTTTTTTTTTTTTTTTTTTAGTCCTATGAAAATAGATTAAGAAGTTCTCTGATTTGATTGGATTAATTGTTAAATCTTATTGTTGCAGCCAGAAGATTGTGTGATTTAGTCTCCTGCATTTTCAGATAGTGGGCACACAGGAGTGTTGTTTGGGTGAATTGTCTGTGCTGTAGGTGAATTTTGCCTTTGCAAATATATTGGAATAAACTTGGTGGAAGTTCCTTGTATAGATAAGCAGTTATATTTGTCTTTTCTGGTGTTTCTGGTTAACAGAAAAGGAATTTTAGCAAGTATAGACAAGCTGTTGCTAAATCAAGGGAAAGGAAAATGAGCCTTCTCACCAAAGATTATTTAAAGATAAAACAATTAGGATTTTGCATAAAGAGTGTCACAACCAAACTGAGCAGATGAACTCTTCAGCAAATCACATTTCTGTGCCCCTGGGTGGGAGAGGATTCTTGATTCCTGTCCAGGTGGCTTATTGATATACAGTGTGTTCAGAATTTAAATGGAATACAGCCACGGGTTTGTGACAGAGCATAATTGTGGTGTTCCTGGCCCTTGGTGGTTGAGAGTGTGAGAGAAATTGGTTGGAAGGCAGTCTCCAGGTAATGACTTTTCCTGGAGCCCTTTTTCCTAAGGCAGAGTGGATCAGCAGCAGAGTATGTTCCTTCCCTTCACTGACTATCCTTCCAGTATTGCTCCTGATATCCTCTCTTCACCCACTTCATCCAAGTCATCTTCCTCCTTATTTATTATTTAAAGCCCAGATTCTCAAAGTAGCGGATTTTCTTTCTGGCTAAAATTCATGGGAATCAAGTTCTGGAACAATAATTCCAAAAGATTTAAGTGATTTGAAGATTTCAACCTGTGTGTTCAAATTTTCCTTATTTGGTCCTGCAGTGGCATTCATGGATGATGAATATTTATTGCCACAATGGTTGCTGCATTCAAAATCAGGTATCTGGTCTTTATGATAGATGGCATAACTAATTGATTAGTAATGAGCCTCTCCTTAGTGAACCTCTCCCTATAAGGATATGGATTATGAATCGGGTCATACTAAGAAGAAACATCTTGAGGAAAAAGCTTTTTGAGAGATTTTTGGAGACTTTTTCATTCCTTTTACATAAGGGAAGGCTGGTATATTAGGAGAAGTTGTGAATTCCTCTGTGAAGAAGGATCTTAAGTCTTAAACTAAGATTGCAAGGGTTTGAGTTATGGTATTGTGACACATCACTTGGAATGATTCATTTTCAGGCTTTTGTTGATTCTTGAGGAGCAGAAGGTCCAGGAATGTCAAGGTCAAGGTTTTTTTATTTTAATCTTGAAGGAATTCCTGATGGCAAGGAGATGGTGATGATGAGAGAATTCAGAGTGCAAATGATTATTAGATCAAATTGATTCCTACTTTTTCTCCATGTATACCTATGACTGAAATTTGATTAACACTCTGCCATTGAGATAATCAGTTAGAAGAAATGGTTAGGTACAAACAGACAATATATTTAGAACGTTTATTTTGGCTCCCCAGATTAATTCCAGGATAATTTTTTTAAATATATATATATATACTTTTTTTTTTTAATATGGAGGGAAACAAAAGAAATCCTTAGGGGTTTTTGGGATGGTTTTAGTGGTTTGGGTTTTTTCCTTCTCCCTCTGCAGGTGCCATCACACACAATGGCTTTGATTCTAGAAGTTTAAGATTTAATACAGTCTCAAAGATTTGCCAAGAGGGTTTTTTTTTTTAGTGAGAAAGTTTACTAATACTAAAACTCTCTTGTGTAACTGCTTGGAACCTCAGCTGAAAGCTCACACCCACTCTGTGGATTCGCTGTAATTTATTATATGAATTCAGCTGGCTGGAAAACAAAGAGGGACATTTTGTGACATTTGCTGAAAGAAGTGAATTTTTCTTACTCTGTTGTAATGCTTTTTTACTGAGAACATACATAATTCCTGGTGATACGTAAAATAATCGAGTCAAATACACATCTCTATTATCTGGTTATATTTAGTTATATTATTGTATTTATTTATATTTAATTGTCCAGTGAATGAGATATTATGGTGTAAGTAAGGAATAGGTTTTAAATTTTTATTTTCTCAGTGAGATGTGCAGACTAGGGTGTTTTTTGGTTTGATTTTTTTTCCAGCATTCAAATTTAAGACTCCTGAAGGATAAGCACTATGGAGGTGCAGAGATAATTGTAAGGTCAGTGGGCACTTTTATCAAGGGGGTATGATTAGCTTGTTATTTACCATAGAATATCTTTAATCTTGTAATAGTATCCTATGTAGGTGGTGCCAGCCTAACAAATGCAGCTCAAAGAGGATATAAAAACGTGTGTTCCCTTTTTTCTTGTAGCAGTCCCACGTTTGCTCTAGTCACACAAACTTTTTTTTTTTTTCAATTTACCGTAACAGTGAAGAAATCGTGGTTTTAGGCATAAGAAAGATATTGCTGCCAATTACCTCTTCTATTCCTGGCCCAGTGCTGGCCAAGTGATGTATGAATCAGTTTGCTCTAGGCTTCCCTAATTGGCACAAGGTTCCTACATCTTCTGCTTGGTTCACAGCAGTGCCTGGTTCAGATGTGGGAAAGTTTGGAGATCATTTAAAGCAGCAGCCAAGCCATAATCTTTTCTGGAATACCCTTTCATGTTTAATGTTTCTCTGGTGCATCAGGTGATTGAACACTGCTCCCAGTTTTATGGGAGGACCAAAGACTTGCAGTAGCTGCAGGATAGAAGACCTAAAATTAAAGAAATGCTGTATAAAGAAACCCATGCTTTTCTCATGAGGGAAAATAAATGAAGAGGTTCCAAATATTGCCTGAGTCACATTTTCTTTGGTGGCAGCCTTATAGATTCAGATGAAGTTACAATATGCTCAGAAGGAGTTGTGGGAAGGAAGGCCTGCAGGAAGGAATTTCTCCAGTATTATTTCCACAGACGCCTTCTGTGGTTTAAGAAGTCTCGGAGCCCCAAAATACTGATGGCTGGGGGCCTTATCAGATACTATTTTGTGTTTCTTCCATTCTTGTGTTCTTCCATAGCCATCTGCTCCTGGCTTCCTTCTAAAAGAGTGTTGGCTGAGAGGGAGCTTTGGCTCAACTCTGACAAGTCTGGTCCCATTTCCTGGGTTGCTGTTTGCTGACTGCAGGCAGGAAGAAAAGGCTAATAAAAGGTTCTCTGCTCCTGGCTCCTCTGTGAGGTTCTCTTCTCCCTTTACAACAACATTAATGTGTCCACCAGAATGCAAAGTAATGCCAGCACGTATGAAGGCTGTTATTTGGAACTGGTGAGAGCTGCTGAGGAATGACTTTCAGTGTGATCCCTTAGTCATGGAATTAGAAAAGAAATTAAACAATCAGATAGGTTAAGTGAAACTGACACATTTCTATGGTATCTCTAACCAAACACATGCTCAGTGTGCGCTTTCTGAAATTCCTAAAGCAGAAGAAATTCCATTTTAGATCTTCTGAGGAACTGGAGCACTTGGAAACCATTCAGTGGCTTGAGGCTGGAAGTATTGCTGAGAGTGGCCAAGAGGAGTAGAAACCTTTCTCTAATTTCATTCAAAACCTCACACTTGATGCAAAACCCGTCAGAGTGAAGTGATGTTTTTGGTGCTCCCTTTTCTGCACCCTCAGCAGGCTCAGCATCCTCCTATGTGTGTGTGTGTGTGTGTGGCAATACATGGTGAGACAAATTCTCATCGTGCAACAAACCCCACGTGACGTGGAGCATTTCTTCATTTGCTGTGTTGAAACCAGCAGGGAAGGCGCTGGGATTGCTGCTGCCCGAGTTTCACGGAGCGATGTGCATGACATCAGGATTGCCTTCAGTCAGAAATCTTGAAGTGCAGCTTTGCTGGGTGGGTCTCAGAAGAATTTGAAAGGGTTCTGGAGATAGGGCGTGTTTACCTCGGTCAGAGTAGTGAGTGTCATGCCTCTTCCCTGCTAATGTGCTTCTGGTCTTTTTGACTGCAACATCAGAAAGGTAAGAGTTCCTTTTTCTGCCCTTTTTTCCTGCCCTGGTACATTTTCTTGGGGTTTTCTCCCTCTCCTTACATCAGTCTCTGTTCTGAATTGTCAGCATGTGCTGGTCTCTAACCTTGTTTTATAAGGGAAGAGTAGAGTAACTCTTACGGGTTCAAATAAAGAATGGAATGACATTAATGAGATTTTGTATTTTGCCTGTAAGTATTCTAGCCTATGAGAACTGCTTTCTATTAAAGGAAAAAAAAAAAAAGAAAAAAAAGACAAAAAGGTTACAGTAGTAGCTTTGACTTTCTACTTCTTGTACCATTATCCTGTTAAGTGCTTGTAAGAGCACTTCTTTCTGAACTAGAAGAGAGGAAATTTTCTTAACAGGAATAAATGTTAACTAATGATATGGACAAGATTATATAAGAGGGGGAAAATCCCTTTAATTTGAATAGTTCGAAAAAGCTACTTCTAAATTTTTTTATGTTAAAAAAAAGTCCTTTAAGAAATTCAGTTTAACAGAGGTTTGGTGGATTATTAAATAAACTTTTGAAGCTCTGAAAAAGCTATAAATAACACACCTAAACAAACTGCTGGAAAGGATTATTTCATAACACCACAACATTCAGATGGAAGAACCCCAGTCATGTTGTTGTAATGTATCTCTATTTTTCACTACCTTCCTATCTCAGCTGGGTGCTTCCACTGATGAAGAGGCTGTGCTTTAGCTGAAAATTTCCCTTTGTATTTGTTAGGACTTGAAAAGGATGCCAGAGCAGCTGAAATAATGAAAGACCAGTTCCGTTCTGGCTCCTCCTCCAGTTGTCTTTGTGGATGGGGAATGTCTGGGCAGGTTGAACTGCAAAGGAGGGATAACCAGGAGGGAGCTGGGAATGGGGATGCACAGCAGACTTGGTTCAGCTGCTGCTGGCTCAGGGTGGTGTGGAGATCATCAATAGATGGCCAGGTGCGAGCCCCTGTGCACACCATGGCTCAAGATTCTGTTTCAAAAAGCTGCAAACAGAGTTCTCCAGAGTGCAAATGCACCAAACCTGTCCCTTTCCTGCCTTCCAAGGGCTAATTTAAAACCTTGAGTCATTCACTGAAGGTGGAAAAGCCAAGAGCTTCTCCACCCTCAGGTCACCTCTCTGGTTCTCACTGTTTTGCTGCCTCCACACCTTCTGTGGAACCTCTGTGCTCCCACTGCTTGTCCTGGTCTCTGTGCACCCTGTGCTACTCTATTCCCCTCTGCCCTTAACTCTCACCTGAAATAAGTGACACAACTCTGGTAAAATCTCCATTATGCAGCTTAGCATTTTGAGTTAGACTTCAAGCTTGTATTTCAAAGGAAGTTTTGGTAAGCTGCAAAAATAATTCTTTTTACATCTTTCCCCAATGGTAAAAATTTGAAGACGAGTCTCATAATTTAAATTCTGATAAGCATTACTAAGTTCTCAAAGCAACAAGTGTTGTTCCTTTAGGTTTGTTCAAACTTTTTGTGAATTAATCATCTATTAAGAACCTCCAGCTTGGATAGGGTTGGGTTTTTTACCAACAGCTACTTTTTATCTCAGAATTATTGCAGTTACTTGAGTCATTTCATAGCTCTTTATTCCACTCTATTCATGTTATGGATTTTTAAAGCTTAAAAGTGGACATAGTTTGCACTGTAACTATTTAGTGAAAGAACTGTATTTCACTTTCCTCAGCAGCCTGCCATCACCTAAAATCATTTTAGCTGCTCAAAAATGATTTACCTTTAAGCAGAGAAGGAGCATGGTGACTTTCACCCAGAAAATGAATTATTTCAAAGAAGTCTGGTTCACTTTTTTGTGGTTGCTTTTTTTTTTTCCTCCCAGAGAACAGGGGAAAAAGAAAAACTCACTTGCCACCTTAATTGAGATTTATCCCAAGTGCTATTTTTGCTTGCTCAATATAGTACCCAAGTTACAAGGTAATGTGAAAGAACAGTAAAAGAAGTAAAATGCTGTAATTGCCCTGTAACGAGGCACTTAAAGTGTTTGCAGTTGAGATTTGTACAAGCCAGGGAGTAAATGTGACGTTAAAGGTCTCACAGCAACCTTAACTCAGCTGTTTGAATTCGATATTTTGGGATTTTGTTGTAAGAAACTGAGTCCAGCAGCTCCTTTATCCTGTGCTGCCACTGCTGCTGTGTGTGGGCTGGGAGAGGTGTCAGCCAGCCCTGCCTCGGGTTGTGGAGAATTCAACTGGGATCGTGTTTTCCCACTTGCACAGACAAGATAAGACAGGATGCAGAGAGGTGGCAGCATCAATGCAGCATCCTTCCTTCAGTCCCTTCCTCCACAAACCACAGTTCAGTGTGCAGGACCCAGCTCTGTCCAGCTGTTTCATGGTGTAGATGCACTTGGGATTCTTCATACAATGTTAAAAAAAA
>VWZU01016808.1:448091-491532 GCA_013397095.1 Sterrhoptilus dennistouni | reverse complement strand
AAAAAAAAAAAAAGGTCTGTTTGTAGTAGAACACAAATCTGCAGCTGGAACTTATGTGTTAACTCCTGGAAATATTGCTGAGTCTTAAGCAAAACCAAATCCTGTGATATGGTGGATCTGATCTTTAGCTGCTCTTTTAAACCACTTCTATTTCATGTTGAGGATGAACAGCATGGAATGGCTTTGCTATCTGTTTTCATATCTGAGGCTTGATTTTTCCCAACTGTCACTGCACCAGCTTTGCCAGTTCTGCCAAATTATGAGGGGAACAGGAGAATTATGTTCTTCTTGCTTTTTGCTGATTTCAACCTTTCCCTGTTACATCTCTGGAGCGTCACTCAGGAGACTAAGGGGATGCTTAGGAGAATTAAGGTTACATTCACTTCCATGTTTGTGTTGTTGATCCATTGGGTTTTGTAATTCATTCAGTAAATAAGGATAGGAAATCCTCCTAATACATCCTGTAAACCTGGATATTACCTTCTCTTAGTCCTGGCTTTGGAAATGCAGTTTTTGCAAGTGAGAGCTTTTGTGCAGAGAATACAATCACAGCTTTGGCTCAGTTTCTTTTTATTAATTCCTCAGACTGCAGCAGCCAGAAATTCCACTTCAAAGCAGCTCCTGAATTTGTTTTGCAAAATGCGGCCACATATCTTTTGTCAAACCCAAATTTGCCCTTTTTTTTTTCTTTGCTTAATAACATTAAAAATATGAGGGCTTTCTTTATTGAATCCAGAATCCAAGAAACAGAGCTTTGAAAGAAACTTCACATTGGTACTTCCCAGCTGTGTGGGTTTTCCTTTAATTATAAAGGATGCAGTTCTTGAAGTAATCATTCCTGATTTTCCTGTTTTGCACTAGCCCATTAAAACTAGATTAAGTTACAGAGGTGATCCTTCTGTAGCAGGGAGGTGATTTGATTTCTTTACTGGAAGTATTTAATCCCTGAGATGCAGAGGAACTTCAGTTTTTAAAAATATCTTTATTTTTGACTGACTTTTAGCCCCTTCCAGAGCAATGATTTCAGTTTTTTCAATGCAAATGCTCCTGGCAGTGCTGGTCCATAGGTAGGGATCTGGGAAGAGGCAGAGGTTTTTCACCCTAGGCTGGGCAGAATGAGTCACTCATTGTTGGGTTTCTCAGCTTGCTTGGTGCTGCCACAGGCTGTGAGGAGCAGCTCTGAGCTCAGCACTCAGCAATAGGAGGTTTAGGCTGAGTAGAATTTAAAGTTTTTATTTGGAGCTGGTCCCAAATCAGGCCAAACTTGACCTTTGCATCCGCTGCCTGTTCTCTGAAAGCCGCGTTTGCAGGGGAGGAAAACAACCAGTGACGGTGCAAGTGAAAAACCACCCACTTGTGAAATGCAGTATCTTCAGGCTGATCCCAGCTTGGGACTGGTGACCATGGCTGCCCCCCTTGCTCCTGCTCAGGTCAGTGTTTGTGAGGAATTCCTCACCTCCCAGGTGCTCCTTGTGAGGAGAGCTGAAGGGAGGCAGGAGAACAGCCCAACTATTTCACTGCTGCGGTTACAAAGATGGAAATCTTCAAGGTTTCCCAGGGAATGAATGGCCTGATTTGCTGCAGTGAACACATCCAGTTTAAGGGTAATGAAACCTAAGAATAGGCTGCAGACAGATTTGGAGTCTCATCATTTGTTTTGTCAGAATCACTTGGGCAGTGTTCATCAGGGATGGTCTAACCCCCATGGGCCAGGCCAGGCCAGTCCTGTACAAATACAGGGATTACAGAAGGAAGAGTTTCAGAGAACCCACCTTTTGATAAATCTGTTTAGTGTCTGTGAGAAAAGATTTCCCCTGAAATAGGTGAACTCTGGAATCAGACCTCAAATCCCAGAGTTCCCTTATATTTTAAGATTAACCATGTACTTATGAGCTTAGTTTAATAGTGCTATATTAGCTAGTTTAAGAGGTAATCATATGGTGAGGCATCCATGTGTGGAAGAAAACCATCAATTAGGGAGATCCCAGGAATCCAATGAGAAATTATGCACTACTGGGGTTTTCTAAGGTTTAAATGTTTTGGGTGCATGTTCAGTCCCAGCCCAAGTCACCACAAGGCAACTGAGACTGCTCCTTCCACTGTGCTGTAACAGACTGGCCTGTTTTTATTACAGTTTGTGATAGCTTGCAGTGCACAGTCTAGTTAAAAAATATAGATATATTAGGAAGCAGAACTGTGTAACAAGGCTCTCTCCCCTGGTCTTCTATTGTCTGCAAGCCTTTCTGTCTGACCCAAAATGTCATGTTTCAAAGCCCTGCTTCATTAGGATGGCGCCTGCAAGCTGCTGTTTAGGGTCTGTTAGCAGCCCCGGTATAAATCCCCACTTCCAGGAGTTTATAATTCAGCAGTAAAACATTGCTCTAGGCTGAAACTTGGCATATAAAGTCTCAGTGCGGGAACAATTGTGATTTCTCCCTCCTTCATTTTTGCATTTGCTTATACACACACACGATTCATTCAGGAGGTTTTTACTGTCCCCTTCCTGCATTTAAAAAGATTAAATGGGCTAGGTTATTAATAGTTCAATTCTGACTACTGTGCTTGGCCGGTAAAGGGATCTGCAGTGCTGTTAACCAGCTCTGTTTGATGGGTACAGGTCACTGTTTCACAAACCTGCTCCAGTGTGGATCAGCAATGGTTGTTTGGCTGTTAATTAACGTGGGCCCCAGTGTTAATTAAAGCTGTGTCCAGGTCTGGAATGCCAGTGGGATGCTCTGGGCATGGTGTCCTGGGCCAGCTGCAGGCACAACTAAAATCCTGTTCCTTGCTCAGATATGGAAGAACAGGGAAAGGCCTGAAGTGCTGCCTGACCTTGGCATGGTTTGATCTTGTCTCATGATCCTGTACAGAGATATCACTGGCAGATCTTCTGATGAGACAAAGATTGGTCAAAATCATCCTCCCAGCTCAACTGTTTCCTCATCAAGGCTATGTTTCAATGAAATCAGTTTTTTCCTCATGTTTTTCCTGGTTTACAGAAAATTTTAGCATGGAAAAAGTAATTCAAATTTACTATTCCTAGAAATCATTGAAAAATTATGTGTTTCAGCCTTATGGAAAATGTTATAGTAACTTCTATTTTTCTTCAATGTTAAGATATTTTTATAGGATGTATAACATGTTTGTACTGTAAAGTCATTACAAATAAATGAGAGAGAACAGCAATTTCTAAATATATAATGTAGACCACAAAAGTTGTTAAAAATGAGGCTTTTACAAGAATGAAATACTTTAGTCAAAGTGATTTTTATTTTTTTTCTTCCAGAACTGATTTTAGACATTTGTTCCTGATCTAGGTTTTGGTCACAGTTAAATCATTATTTCCTACAATTCCCAGAAAAAACTTGCTATGCACTATTGGTTTTTTTTCCCCACTTGTTCCTGTGCACAGGTGTTTGCAAATTCAGGGCATATATCCATTAGCATATTAAACAGCAGTAATTCATCAGTGAAATGTCCTCATTACTATGGAATTGAGGCACTCCCTGGACTTTCTCATCTCTTTTCCACTCTTCCTCCCACTTATATTTAATTTATAGAGGCAGGCAGCCTCAGGAAGATCAGTTCTCATTAGTATTAATATGATAGATAATTAGTGTTGCAGGAGATTTGACCACGTACTAATCAGTGCAGTGTGAGTGACTGAAAGGAGGCAGCAGGTACCTCCCTGTGCAGATTTCAAAGGCCCTGTATTCCTGTATATCAGATCAAAATTTGGCTTTATTATTTTATCTTCTGCTGGGTTATACTCCCACCTCCTTGCTCTAAACCAAGAGGGTTTTAATTTCCTGTATGATTTTTTTTTTTTACCCCCCTAAGAACACTGACTTTACTGGCTTTACACAACAAGGTTCAATATGGGTTTTTCATGAGTTTTCTCTTTAATACATGAGGAATAAATGAAATTCTCTCTTTATTTACTCAGCATGGCATACATACTAAAGACACTCAACAGCTGGTTCTGGTGGGAGAATATCTGGATGCCCATCAACTGCACATGGGCAGATTTTGTAGACCGTGATGGACTTGTCTTTCCCAAACCTCATCAGTTGTATGCCACAATCCCATATGCTCTTGTGTTACTGATCATCAGATTCTTCAGTGAAAGGTAAGAAGCAGAAATGCAACTTGATGCTGATGATAATCCTCATTAATGCTGAAAATGAGAGATCTGTAGATGAATGTTATGTTTTATAAAGGAGGATTAGTTGGTGGTTTGCTAGGAAGATCTAGTACAGAAAACATAGCAGGTGAAAAGTATTTTCATTATTAGGTGTGTGTGGCTGTGGTCCAATCCAGAGAGAAAATATTTCTATCCAGCTTTTCTAGAACAGCATTTGGATACTTCTGATTATCTCCTTTCACTAGAGATACAATTCATTCTAAACCGTTTGGGTTTCCTTTTTCTCTTTCAATAGAAGGATGGAGAAACTGGTCCTCTCAACCAAAACTTTCATTTGGTCCTGCACCAGAACATTCATGTGAGGCTGATGGATCCCAGGTGTCTCTCTGTGGCCAAGCTAAGCAGACTGGAGGGATCTCAAAGTTTCATGTGAACATTCTATGCAGCTCTAGTAAAGCTGGTTCCTTTTTTTCCCCCCCTCACTTTGGCACCAAAAATGGATTGCTTCTGCAGCTGGAATCTTAGGGGACAGGCAAAGGTTGACTGCACAGAAGAAAGCTTCAATCGTGTTAAGATTTACAGTGTTTTGACTTATTTATTTGTACCTTTTTTGCTTTACTTCCTTTTCCTCTAAAAAATGTGATTAGTAAGTTTTTATAATTATTTCAGCACAGAATGAGGAAATTTGGAATGTCGTAAGTTGGACAGATTTAAACCAGAAGCAGATAAGATCATTCATGCTGGAAATCAGAAGTAATTTGGATTATATGTTCATAACCAATTCCCAGTGTCCCCTGAGCAAACTCTTGCCCAAGTGTGTCTCACTGCAGTGCTGTTGGAAAGGACTGCTGAGGGTGATTAGCCCACACATCTGGCTGCAGTGAGCCTGAGGGAAGCTGACCACTGCTCTGAGCAATGAGGAATCAATGGCTGAGAGCAGCAGGATGGAGGGGGCTTTTCTGAGCACCCTGCCCAAGCAGGAGGGCAGAGCTCTGGCACACTCTGCAGCCATTTGGGCTGGAAAAGGGAAAGGAGAGAGAATCCATCAGTCTCAGGGTATGGCTGTGTGCCACAGGCTGGATCCAGCCTGGGTGGGGTGGGCCCAGTGAAGGAGGTGCCAAGTGACTTTGCCACTGGGAGGAAGTTGCCCGGTCTCTCTTCACTCAACTCCAACACCCCTCTGATGGACACAAAAGTCAGGATGTTTCCCTGAGTTTTATTGAGCATTTCATGGCCACAAACTGGACTCCTTGAGTTTTGTTGTATAACTGCTGATAAACTGTGGTTCCCTCTTGGGATTAGATAGAGGGAGATCTCTTTTTCCCAATGCACTGGCACATTCTGTGGCAGATTAAATTGTATCAGATTTGTTTTCCTCATTTCTTGGCATGAGAACAGCCAAGGTCTTGTAACTGTGTTGAATTTCTAAAGCTTTTCCTGATGTGTCTTTTCAGATATATTGCTAGACCTCTAGCAAAAGCCTTGGGCATAAAGAATGTAAGACGTGTGAAGCCACAGCCTAATCCCGTGTTAGAGAGTTATTTCCGGGAGTGCTCAAGACATCCATCCCAAGTAAGGATTCTCATTCTCACAAACTCGTTTTGCTTTTGGAAAATCCCACTCTTACTGTTTCAATCAGCTCTCAGCAATGACATCATGGGATGTGTTCCAGCTGATTGACAGATGACTTAATTTATTTGGGTTTTTGTTGCTGTTCTGCTGACAAGGGTATATGGCATCTGAAACAGAAAATACGTTTAAGATGTTTAACTTTCTGGCATGCTGTTCTAGGTTAAACTGTTAATAATATTTCCAGTGAAGATTAGTGTTCCATCTTTAACTCATTCTGCCCGGAGGAAGCTTCAGCTGATGTCTGTTGTTGGAAAGCAGGGTCATATTGACTGCAGGCAATAATATCAGAATACTGGCATGGAAGCCTTTTGATCCATTATGTCGCTGCATACTTATGTGAGAAAGAAAAGCAATCCTTCTATTACCATGCTGTTTGTTTTTAAAATTGAGCAAGGAAAAAAGACTAGCCAATGCTTGTCACCTCCAAAAATGAGGCAACTTGGTTTTTGATGGGAGGGCAGGTACTTTACTGTGAGTGCAGCCTCAGGAAATTCCCTTACCTGACTACAGTTCCCAAACAATTGCAGTTTTCCTACACTGGTTTTGAAAAGAAATAGGTGCTTTCTAGTAATGAGAGATTTTGATAATTATTGATAGTGGAACTTGGCATCCTATACCTAACTCTGCTATTCTTTTATTGTCTTTTGCCTGATAACATCAGGAATAGATGTATGGGTGTTCACACACGAGCTCTTCTCTCCCTGGGCAAGTATCTCAGTCTCACTTTCATTCCTTCCTTTTGCCTGAGTACAGAGGGACAGTTGATTTCTGAAAGGAAGCACAGCATTTTTAGACTCCTCAGAGCATGGGAAGGATTCCTCTGCCTCCTTTAGGTGTCCAGCTTGGGGTCCAGTGTGCCTGGGAAAGCCTGGCTGGCAGTGGAGGGTGTGTAGGCTCCCTTGTATGAAAACAGAAGAGTTCCTCTGTGGCAAATGGAGAGCTCAGAGCCAGCAGGGTGGGCTGGACACAGCAGCTCTTTGCACTCCTGCCCTCCTTGGCAGCTCAGGTGCTTTTCCTCACATTCCAGAGGTTTCCCCCAGGGTAGGAGGCTACCTGGGCTGGCCCTGCTGCCACCCACTATTTGCATCCTGCCCTTGGGAGGAAAGAACTTCCCCAGAAATGAGCCAAACACTCTCCTTGCTCCTGAGGCAGCCCTGGGGAGGTCATCCTACACCTGCTGCACTTGGGGATGGAGGAGAGGGAGGAAACCCACAGGCTGCTGCAGGTGGGGCACTGAGCACCCCAAAATGCAGATGGAGCATTGTTTTTTGCTGGGCCTGGGCTGGCCTGGCCACCTCAGGACCACAGAGGATGCAGAGACCCCAAAGTGTGACATCCCAATGGCTCCAGGCTCGCTCCACCCCCAGTTTAGTTCTGCTGTTGGAGGGGGGCAGGCTCCACCTTGCTCAGGAGGATATGTAGACTTTCTTTGGATTTGAGAACAGAGCTCAGGTCACTTTAATTCCAGGCCACTTTTCATCTGCAAGACTCATTCGTAAATGAATCATTAATATTTATGATTAGATAAGATTTTAGGTGCCACGTTCACGTGTGTTCATACATGACACTTCGCCCTCCAGCCTAAGCTCTCATCTAACAGTAAAAGTTGCATTTCTGAATCTCTCAGGAGTAACCAGAAAGACAATAGAACACTTTGTGGATCTGTTCATTTTGTGCCTGCTTTATTAATGTAAATAAAAATCCTGGGTTTTTGTGAGTATTACTCAAAAATACCCCCCCTCCATGCATATTTAATATTGGTAATATATTTAAATTAAGACCTTACAACAATGAGAAGCTGTTCTGTGAACTACAAAATAAATGCAAGTGATGTTGGAGTGCATCTACTGCTAACACTGTTCCATTTCTTGCAGTCAGAGATCAAAGGCCTTGCCAAAAAGTGCAACTGCACCGTCCATTTGGTGGAGAAATGGTTCAGGAGACGGAGGAACCTTGAGATCCCAACAGTGCTCCAGAAATTCCAGGAAGCTTTGTAAGGAAAGACAATGCTTTTGGTTATCATTGCTTTACTCTTTTAGAAAGAAATTATTGAGGTTTCCCCTTTCCAGAAGGCTGAGTCTGCCTGAGGAGGGTTTTGGTTTCTGAAGGCACAAACAAGTTGTGAAAGGATTTAGTAGCATTTCTCCAAATGATGGTTAAAAGTTTAGGTTAACTCTTTCTCCTGGAAAGAGAAACCACCTTAAAATATTTTACAGTTTTCTTCTTTGTGGAATAATGGATTTGAGGGCTCCTGGTACAAAGTGTAAAATGAATGCATGCAGAGAATAGAAAAATATTTTGTGTGCCAGTAATCATAGGGGAACAACAATGCTTACCCTGGTTTGTTTGTATCCATGCTGTCATTTTGGGATGCTGTCATGTTTACCAAAGTCAGTTCAAGAGCAGGAATTGTGGTATCCAGGCTAAAGAACAGGTGCCACAGCTTGATCATGGGATACTGTGTGAAACAGGAACTCAAACTCACTGCTGAGAGTGGGCAAGTGAGCAGCTTTGAGTGATAGTAATGAATATGTAACAAGTTTCAAAACCTCCTGCATATGATTTTTCACTTATGTGTGAGAACTTCCTCATACCTAAACACTTTAAGTGTGATCTAAAATCTCATACAAATTGCAAATCCCCAAATGGGCACAGCTCATCCCTTTTGGGTACTGACACTAACTGTACCAGTGGAAAACACTTTCAAATGCTCTGTGTATTTGGCTTTCATTAGCATAATTTCATTGGCAAAAATTCACCTGATTATAATATTGAACCTCTGTTACTGTGGATCAGCTTAAGGAATGAGGGTTAAAAGTACAGCACAGAGCTCAAAGTTGAGAACTTTATCAAGATTATTTTCAGTGTTGATCAGTGTGATGATGATTTAGTGATGTCCTCTGTCAGACAAATCCAGATGATAGACAGAGGTGTGACTCTTTGAAGCTTGAGTTGTGTAAACTCTCCTGACATGGTTTATTGCTGCTGTTGTTTTGGGGATCAGTTAATTTGGTTTCACAAGTGACAATAAGATTTCATGCTCTTGCTAAAAGACCTGCCTGCCATGCATGCCCGTCTCTAGTAACACACAGCTAAAGACTGAAATTCCAGCTTGCTTGGCAGCTTGAGTGAGAATGAAGCAAACAGGTTTCTCTTGTGCAATTTTGTGAACCTTGAACTGCTCTTTGTCAGTGAATTTAATTGAATATAATTCTCTAGGCAAAAAAAGAGGAACAGAGTTATTCCACTCTAGTAGTCAGTGTTATGAGCATTATGAAATTTTTTGAAAGCCTGCAATCTCCAGGATCTTTTTTCTGAATCACAAGGAAAATCTGATGAGCCAGATCTAAGCCATACTTATGCTATTAGTGCTCCCAGTTAAGCAACACTGGGGATTTGGAAGCCCTTTGCATGAAACCTTCACTGCCTTGTAAGACTTACCAGCCTTTAGCTTCCCCTACTAAGCTCTTTTTTTGTTACATTCAGTTCAAGAGGAAAGATTCCTGAAGTTAAACCAAAAAATCCTCCTGCATAGCTGTTGTTCAGTGCTCTCTCTGGTGGCCAGGATCAGAGTTTAAAAGGCACTTGAGTAAAATTTGGTGAATTTGGATGAGTTTTACTTCAGGTTTTAGTCACCAAATTCATAAAGAAGCTCGGTTAAATGCAGAATGAGGCAGTGCTCTTGCAGTCTTGCACATAGAATGAGTTCATGTGAAGTGCTGTTTATTGCCAGATGTATTCAGTATATATTTGTAGGGCTGGGGACTAATGGCACAGTCTGGTAGGTGCTCTGTGCTTTGAATCCAATTCAGAAAAACACTTGCACTTTAGAGCCAACACAGAATCAGTTCTGTCATACCCACTGCAGCACTCACACCCCCTTGTTTGGAATGGGAGGCAGGAGGGCAGAAGCAGCCCCTGTGTAAAGTCTGTCCCAAGCCACAGTGTTGTGTTTTCCAGCATCTCTTGGTTAATTCTGAGCCAGGTATTACTTGTGGGTTCCACTCTCTCCTTCCATTTGCTCTCTGAATTTCCACCATGGACCTCTGTGCTTTTCCTGTCCAGGCAGTGCTTGTTGTGTAGTGTTATTTTCAAATCATCTGAGGAGAGGTAGTTTAAAGTTGAGAAGAAAAACAGTTGTTTATCACATGTGTATCAAGTGGCAATTTTATAATTATTTTCCTGACTTCTTTCTCAGGTGGGAGACACATTATTTTGTCTCACCTCCAACATTCCACATCCTTATCTTTTGTTTGTTGTTTTTCTCATAAGGCACTCTCTCTTAGTCTTTGAACATCTCATTCTTTCTCCTGGAATATCAACCTCCAGGGGATGTGGGACTCAGAAAGGAGAGGCTGCTTTTACCAAACAGGTTCTCCTCCTCTTCTCTCATTTGCTACTTCATTAATGCTTGCCAAAGACCACAATCTCATTTCATACATCTCTCAATCCTTTGGTCCAGTGCTCTTGTGGTGCTTTCTCCTTTCCAATGGATGTAGGTTTTCTGGGAGCTGCTTGCTGCTCTCCTGTGAGATACCTCTTGTTCTAGGACAAGTTCTCACCATGTCTGGGACCATATTCCTGTCCCTGTGGTCACAACCTCTCTTTGCATGTGAAGTCCTGCAGTGTTTTCCTACTGGTCTTGCAGAGCTGCTGAGGGGAAAGGTCAGGCTTGTTGGTCCCGAGGGGAAGAGTGGAAAGCACGGAGTTTTCCATCACCTGTAGAGGTGGGAGTGGGAATGCTTGGGCTGAGGCTGCAGCCACACCCAGTCCCAGGGACAATACCTCCCACGCAGGCTCCAGAGTCATTAGGAGCCAATTGCTGACTCCAAATCACTGCTCTGACACGTAAAAGCAACAGGCACAGTTCACTGAGATGCTCGAGTTTTTCCCTTTGCTGAGTTAGCAGGCTGATGGTGCAAACCTGGAAGGTTTATCTGCCTTGCTGGATATCCATTTGATGCACAAAACGCTTAGATCAGGCTGAATTCTGGCACACCTAGTCAAAGATGAGGTTATAGTTAATTGAGACCTTGTAGCAAGATGTAAACTAACCCAGTAGATGCTAATAATTCACGAGGCTCCCATGTTGTCACAATTGGTGTTGAGAGAGATGAGGTGAATGAACTCAGGAAAAGGTTTGTGTTCTCAAACATTAATTTTTAAGGGTTTTATTACACTTGCTGTCATCATTCTCTTGATCAGTTCAAGCCTGGCTGGAAGGTTACTGCTATCCTGACAATTAGAATATCTGTATTGTGATAATGTAAAAGAATTTTGTAACTTAGCCGTTAATCAAACCTTAAATACTTAAATATTAATAATTCAGTACAGTTAATATGTGGCAATTGAGTGTGAGGCCACATTTATGTGAAGGTTGTCTGTGATATACAATGATTTGCAGTAACTCTGGCCCAGGACAGTATCTTTACAAAATACAATGATTTTTTCCTTATTTTTTAATTTCAATTTTGCAGCTGGCGATTTTCATTCTATCTGACATCCTCCATTGTTGGATTTATATTTCTGTATGATGTAAGTTAACTTTTTGCAAGATTGATACTCTATTTTTAACAAAATAATTTCTACATTTTCTTGAATCCCATTGGAAAACTCTGGTTTCAGTGGCTCTGTGGGTCAGATCTTTGGTGTGTGTAATCTGGATGATGGGCTGCAATACGCACTGAGATTTAATTTTTAAGTTAACTTTTGACCTTCTATGACAAAGGAATTTATGAGTAATCAGTATTTTTAAGGCAAGCTTGAAGAAGTCACGCAGATGGTTTTACAACACGCCTTGTTAACACCTACAAATGCATCGCATGGCCAGGTGTCCCTCAGAGGAGGCCATAAACTTTTTTTTTTTTTTTGGCAGCATTTTTGGGGCTCACAGCTATTTATTGAGGTGTTGCTGCTGAGTCAGAAGTTGGGAATCACAGAGAGAAATGATGCTTGTGAGTCGGTGAGCCCTGCCTGGGGTGTCATTAATGCTTCCCCCGAGCAGCGGAACAGATCCCAGCGTGTCTCTGCTCATCTGGCCCTTCTCCCCAAACACTGTTTATCATCCCCAACCACTGCTCCGTGTGTGACTGGTAAACACAGCGAATTTAATCACTGTGGCAACATATCTTGAGTAATTGCAGTAATAAAACACACACCCACTGCTTTGGATGATGAAATTGTGAACTGGAACGTTTCAGGTGTCCTGAAAAGAAGCCAACAAGCCGGGAACAATATAATAAATCCGAGATGTAAGTTCCCTTTAGAAATTGGTGGAGAACAGTTATCAGGATTACAGCTTCTTAGCCTGCTCCACTTAGAGAGGTTTTAAGTAGTGAAGCTTTTGAGTTAAGATGATAATTGCTGCTGAGCTGAGCAGTGTCTGACTGCTGTGTCTTCCCCAGAAACCCTGGTTTTACGACATCTGGCAGACGTGGGTTGGTTATCCGTTTCAGGTGAGCTTTTGGGCATCGGGCCAGTGGCCTCCAGGCGTTCCAGGTATTTCCCCATTGGCAGGGATAATCCACAGCGGCCTTTTCCCTGCACATGGGCACCGCCTAAAGAGGTGTGGCACCGAAGCCTCTCCTGCCCTTTTTTTTTTTTTTTCTTTCGGGAAGTGCTGCTGATTGCTGCAGGACTTCCCTGGAATCTGCCTGTGCTGTTTCCCCCTCCAGCCAGACCACTGTTATTTCCACCCACCCCGGGATATCAGTTCCTCGCTGGAGATGTTATCGGGGTTCCCAAATTCAGTGCAGAACTCCTGCACTGCTCCAGGCCCCATGGTTCCTTCAAGGCACTCTGATTTTAATAACTCTGCTCCATCCTGCTGCCTTCTTATTCCTGTGCTAGGCAGGGGCCAGGAATACAAATAATTCTGCCTCCCAGCTGAGTTTTCCCAGCTCCTGGTACACACCTGGGAAATGTATTTACCCAAGGGAGCAGCCAAGCTCTGCTCTCCCCTAGGCAGATCCATGGGATTTTAACATAAATAACTGACATTTCAGTTTATGATGTTAATTGTTCACCAAAACAGAGGGGGTTTATTTGCAGTGGTTTGTAATTAAATGCAGAAGGACTCTGCGTGTAGCTCTGTGGAGAAAAAGCATGGTAAAATCCAGAGGTGGGGGAGGAACTGTGGGAATTGAGAGTTTGGGCTGAGCAAAGGTTAAAATACTTGGCTCATAGAACATCCTTCTTAATGAAGCCCAGGACAGGAATTTAATTTAACTTAATTTTTTAAGCAAGACTCACCAGAGAGAGCAGAAGGAAAAAAGTAGTAATCTCACTCAACATTTAATTTTTCCTGTTCTCAGAGTTAACTGTATTTTTTCTTCATTACAGACCCTGCTGCCATCCCAGTACTGGTACTACATGGCCGAGATCGGGTTTTACTGGTCTCTCATATTTACCCTTGGGATTGACATCAAACGGAAGGCAAGTGCTTGTTTGTAGCTTGAACCTGCGCTCCTGTAAGCGGAGAAAAAGGTGTTTTTTGTAAGGAAAAGCAACGCCTGTAGCCGGGATTTGGAGCAGCCACTTGAGGGCAGCATCAGTCTGTGCCTGGCACAGGAATCCCGGCTGCCAGGGCAGCGCTTGGAAAATGCCACAAGTCCGGGACCCTCAGGGGCCTGTGCTCCATCCGCTTCACCTTTATTTTTCTTCTGTTCCCCCCCCAGGATTTTATGGCTCACGTCGTCCATCACCTGGCAGCCATCGGGTTGATGAGCGGCTCTTGGTGTGGCAATTACGTGCGGCTGGGAACCCTGGTGATCTTTGTGCACGACACTGCAGATTTCTGGCTCGAGGTAACACTGCTATCCAGTTTAATTTTTTATTATTATCATTTTTCTTTTTTTCCTGTCCTGAGGTTTTTGGTTGTTGGGATTTTGATTTTGATGTCAGTGACATTTTAATCTTTTTGCCACGACTTTGATATGATCCCTTCCTATCCCCACAGGGATGCAGCTTTGTAACTTGCAAGATAAAAAAGAGCTTCTAGGTAATTTATGCTTTGTTACAGAATCCTTTATGAGAAAGGAGGAGAAGAGAACTTCCTCAGTACAGAACAGGGACTGGAAATAAAGCTGCCTCCCTGGGTTATTCTTGTTTCACTGATAAAATTAGACCAGGTTGCCCACGGCATCACAGAATCACTGAGGTTAGAAAAGGCCTCTGACACCAAGTCCAACTTGTACCAGGTATCTTCTGGCAGAAGGAAAGTTTCTTCTCCTGGACTGAAGGGAAAGTCTCTTCCCTGCCCTAAATATCAGTAGAAGTGTTTAAGAAGTCTCCTACTCTGCACAGAACACTGTGATCAGAGTTGCTTCTGGGTTTCTTGGAAGACAAACACAGTGTTTCCTTCACTAGAATTACCCTGAGTTTATTACACCAGGTTTGAGAGCAGTTTCATCACCTCTCTTGGTGGCAGTGCCAGTGTAAGCAGCCCTTGTAGGCTGTTATCTGTCCCTGTCCATTTCTGTTCCTGGTACTCTATCTTATTGTATCAGAACAACTAATTGTGGGGTTGTGCACCTGGGATTGGTCCAGGTTGAACAGCTTTTCTTGCTGGGTTACTTTTAATCCTGAATTGCTCCTAGGTCCAATTAACTGTGTGAATTTACGAGCTGTTGAGTTGACAACTGGTAGGACAGCAGTTAGATGGAAACTGGACTTGAGTACCAGAACAACTTAATCCAGCCCTGCCACTCAAAAGAAGGAGAAAAAGAAAATCAAGCTGCTGTTTAAAACATAGGCTTGGCACCTGCAGCTTTGCTCACACTTGAAAACTTTGCCCAGGGTGGTTCCTAATGGAGCATGGAGAGCTGGGCAGTTCATTTAGGCGAGAAGCAGCACTTTGAGCTTTTATTAGTGGGGTACAGACCATCACTGAGATCTCCTGCTCTCAAACATGAGAAGACAGGAGCTGAATTAGGCCCAGAGAAGGGTCAGTAATAGGCATGTCCCAAAACACCTGCATTTAAGACATTGCTGCTCCTGAATGTGCAGGTGTAGCAGCACCTTCTCTTGGAATTCAGACTGTTTGGAATCTGGTAGAAAAAATGAGGAGTTACCTCTGTTCTAAAGAGCACTTTGTGTTTCCATTACACTTTATATTCTGGTCTGAGAGCTGCTCTTCAGGCCTTTGCAGAGTCCTTTCCTTCAAGATAAAAGGAGAAATATAAACAAAGAATCTGGTCTGATGCTGCTTTATTAGGTATCAGTAAAATGATTGCTTTACATGTCAAACTGGGAGGAAATACTCTTCCTGCTTAGGTGGAAGATGAGTCTTTATTTATGAAAATGCAGAATTTATTTCAGACAATATTTATAATATGTTTGGGGGTTTTTATCCACTGCAGGCAGCCAAAATGTTTAATTATGCTCGCTGGGAGAAAACCTGCAACATGCTGTTTGTCATCTTTGCTATTGCATTCTTCATCACCAGGATGATTCTGTTTCCCTTCTGGTAAGCAATATTTAATCCAGTCACAGGTTCTTACTTCATTCCTGCTCCCCCTGAAAGTTTAGTGTTGGTTGTGATGGAAAAATGACTTGAAAACTGTGCTAGTAAGAAAATTGACCAAAACCTGCGATTTTTCTTTAAAAATTATTACATAAAAATAATTTTAAAATAGCCTCTTGAGTCTAAATAAAAGCTTTTATGTGTTATGTAACTTGTTTTGTAAGTAGTAGTTAAACTGCATTTTCAATGGGACTGAACTCCTTAACTAGGAGAAATCCTTTTCACTTTCATTCCACCCCTTCTGCTGTAGCTGCTAAGTCAGAGTACCTGACTGTAGTTAATTTATTATTTTTTTTAGAGCCTTCTTTCTGCTACCCAGTCCTTGGGTAGTGCCCCACCTCGCTCACTTGAGGAGCACTTAGAGAAGTTTAGGTGAACCAATTAATTTATGAAGTCAGCACAAATAAATCTTAACCTGCTAAATACTTGCATGCCTTTTGGAGTGCTATGATTTAATCTGCTTTGGAGTATCCACATGGGTGCTTAACATGTTTATCTTTTAAAAATTGTTTAATATGTTTCACATTCACAGCTCTAATTTGCCCCTCCCTGCCCATGGACAAACCCTTAGAGACTCAAGCTGGTTAAATTAATAGTCCTGAACATTGATCAACATAAGGCTTTAATTTCCTGTAGTATTTTCTTTCAGAAATGCTGATGTCTCTTATTTTATTGTTGTTTTTTTAATTAACTGTACAAGTGATCTGCAATCATTCTGCTTCACTGAGTTTCTTGTTCTTCAGTTCTTGAGCTTGGAAGCGAAACATGATGAGATTAAAGGGACTCAAAAAGCCCCAAATAATATAGAAGTAGGGAAGTCTGAAGATGGACAAAACATATGTTAATTAACGAAAAGCCCTGTTGCAAAGCCTGTAGGATTTTCTCTGGAGTGTAGATTTGCGATTAGAGAGAATTTACACTAAAAAAAGGCATAGGCAAGCTCTGAGTTGCACAGTATCTAGACCACACAGAGATGAAGATCAGGGCCTGAAATACAGGGACTTTTTCTAACCTCACTTAAAATACTTTCATGCCAGACTCGAATTTCTCATCTTCTGAAGTCTATATTTTAACTGAGATGCCTAATCTAGTTAAGGCAGGGCTTGTTAATTAATCTACCATCTTTGCAGAGCTTTTTTAATATTAATCAGCTTGGAATATGAGAAATAAATGTAAATAGCATAAGGAAGATCTTTAACAATGTAACAGTGATCTTTATTTTTTAGGATTCTTCGTGCCACGCTATACCAGCCTACCTACTACTCCACGACTCCTGTCATAGCATATTTTTTATTCAATGGGATGCTATTAACCCTCCAAGGCTTGCATATATATTGGGGCTACTTAATTTTCAGGATTCTGAAAAGATTCGTTTTCCTAAAGGTAAGAAATTTGTTTTTTTCAGAAAGATGTGTGATGTATCAAACAGATGCCAATAGCTCCAACAGATTTACTTGGAATTTTATTGTTTCCCTGACCTTCCAGGTCAGCATTTCTGAGAGGGATTTACACAGCAAAGAGTTGTTCAAACGTGCTTTGCACCTCCCATTGCCACACCCAGTGTCTTGGTTGGAATATAAAGATTTCAGTGAGAATGGGGGGCTTTTGGCTGTATTTGATGTTTTGTACCAATAGTAAATGAGAAATGAGCTGTCCCAAAACCTGAAGCCCTAAGATGGTCCAGAACTCCTCAGGAATTCCTGTGTTCTGAGTGAAAGCAATCTTTTGTCACTGGGCTTTGTAGCAACTCACCAAAAAAGAAGTGAGTGATGAGGGCTTTGACTACAACTTTTCTACAGTATTTAAATTTCTTCAGATTTGCCTAAATCTGAGGTCACCTAAACTTGAGCACTGGTTTTGGATCATGAAAACCAAATGAAGCATATCTGGTATTATATTATGACTCATTGAAATACTGTCATATTCAGCTGGAGCAGAGAAACAGTGCAAGTCTCGTGCTGCCTAACCTGCTTTTACCTTGTAGAGAAAACTCAAATGGGAAAAAACTCTGAAGAAAATTGACATTTATGTCTCATTTGATTGCCTGAAGTAGGGACATTTTCACAAAGTCTTGTGCCATGAAGTGTGCAGTGGGGGTGCAGGGTAGATAAAATATTTAGCAAAAAGCATTTAAGAGAAGGACTTTGGAGAATGTCTCTAAGATTTGGCACAAGTATTGACAGGTATATTTTTCTAGTTAAGACAAAATTTAAGTTGTGCTGTTGAAAAGTGGTATTTTTTTTCTGAGGCTCAAGAAACAAAAACTGAATTAAACTGACCGTCCTTTTATCTGAAGTAGTTTATGCTGTGAAGCATCTTAAGGAAATAGAAATACTCCTTTCTCCCTGTATTTAATTGTTGTTTGAGTGCTAACAGGAACCATCCTGTAGTTACTGGAGTTTTGGATTCCATCAAATCTTACGCAAACAGACAGCTGGGTGTCATAGGGAGACCCAACATCTGCCCTAGAAGTTACAACCCCAGCCCTTGGAAGACAACAAACAGCAGCACAGAAGGGACAAATCTGTGGAGGAAGTGGTTTGTGTAGCTCTGTCTCTAAAACAAGCTTCTATGTTCCCTTGGACACTGAGAATATTGTATTTCTTGTGTGTCCTTTACATCTGTTTGACTAATTACTACATTATTTCTGGCCTTATTGAGGTGTAAAGTGCTTTACTACTTGTTTCTTTTGTGATTTTGGCTTTGTCTCTGTGCTGTCCTTGTTCCCTGTGCACAACCCCTCTTATGAATGCAGAGACATCCCTCTGCTTCCAGCTGAGGAAGAGGAAGGCTTGACTGAGCTCCCCCTCCACACTGGTTGAGGTTCTGAGAGCACAGTGCCAGAAGGTGCTCAGATGCAGTGGTGAACAGGACATTGCCAGGCCAGCTATATAAGGCCACTCTGCCCTGCCTGTTTATGTGCCTTTGTAAGGGGCAGAAATGTTTTATTTTGAGATAAGACCTTTTGTTGTGTTCGTCACTGCTAAAAAATGGGAAAGCACCAAGCCCGCGTCCCTACCGCGGGCTTTTGATTCCTTATACAGCTCTCTGAGAGGACAGTTTCCAAATAACATTTTTACAGTGGTAGCAGCAGCAGCCTGGGCCCTTTTCAGTCTGGATGACTTCAGCTGGCTTGCATGTGCAGCCTGTTTTCCATAGCAGTGGCAAACTTGGCTGTGAAAGCAGCCAGTGCCTCCAGAGCTGGAAAGGCAACGTTGAAAAGAATGGTGTTGGCAAGGCAGCGTTTTTATACCAACATCTTTGTTATAGACATGCTGCACACAAATAGCTGCTGCTATTTTAGGGAAATACCAGTAGACCATCATCCTGGTGTTAGAAGGGGTTTGTTTCTCTGCCCAGGACTGCCTGTTTTCTGAATGAAAACTTAGCAATTTTCTATATTTTTCTTGAAGTGAGAGTTAGCTACTTCAGATGGAAAAATGAAGTCATGGCGTAGTGGGTATAGAGACTTCTGTTGTTGTTTAACTGAAGGAAGCTCTGAGCATAGAAGGGTGTAAGAATTTTTTTTCAGTGCCCTCTGTGCCTTGATCCTGGAGTTTTGGGGTCACTGCAGCCTCAAGAATTGGTGGCTTCTTCCATGCTTCCCTCTTCCTCCTGAAGAGAAGATGGCTTTTGACTGAGAGTAGCTGGTCAGAAGCTCTTCATCTCAGCTGTCACCTCCCCCCTGCACCAAGAGAGGGGACAGTTACCCTCAGCCCTCTGGGATGACAGCTCAGCCAACTGACTTGCTTCAGCAAAAAAGAACTTGGACTAAAAATCTTGAGTTTTTCCTCCTCCCAAACACTGTGGCGAGAGATGGCTGGAAATGAGGGGGAAGGAAAGAAGGGAGATGACCTTCTGCCATCCCTGTGTGTCCTGTTTTCCCAGCCATGGGACTCTCTGGCACAGGGGCTGGTGGCACAGAGCAGCACTGGTGGCCTCCAGGCTCATGGCACTTGTGCCACTTTTCCCTTGGCACTCAGGGAGAGTTCTCCATCCACAAGCTCAGCTGTACTCAGCTACTTCACATTAAGAAACTTTTTATTTTCCATAAGGGTAAACTTTGGGGTACAGAATTTTTTTTCAAATCCATTTCTTCTTACCTCTGGAAAACATAAATGTTCCCTAAATGTCCTTTCTGATGTGACATTTGTGACCTTGTGTATGAGCAAGGCCTGTAAGAAAAGCCCTTCAAGGTCAGACCTGAAGCCATGTACCAGTTCTGCTTTGAGAGGAAGGAGGACATTCTTCAGTGTAATTTCTTTTCAAGTTAGGTCAGGCAATTGCAATGTTAGCTGCTGGCTGCCATCTTGATGTCCAAGGCCTTTTGTTGCTAGGAAACTCCGTGTGTTTCTGTAATATTGTTCAATTACATGGTTAAATTACCCACTTGTATCAAGTTTCAAGCACCACTGAAACATGTCTAGTCATCATGTCTGCACATATGAGAATATTTTAGGAAAATTGAAAAAGCATATAGAGAAGTATGTACATATGCACTGATTTAAAACATCTCGCCAGGAAAATCCCGTGGAGATTAAACATTTTATTTCCAAGGTCAGAAAAAGGGAGTGAATGACAGCAGCTTATAGCCACATTATTATGGCAAATTAAGATGTAAAATATATGTTAAACCCATTACACACTGAGTTAAGGTTTTGAGACTACGGTGCTTTAAATCTTGAAAAATGTGTGTAAGTTGTAGGAAATGGGCATGATGTCCACATGTCTCAGATACTTCAGGGCTGATGCAAAGTCCATCAGTGGAGGGTAATGGCAGGTTTCTAACAGACTGTAATGTGTCCAGGAATAGGTTTTCCTGCTCTTGTAATTGTTTTGCCACCATCAGACCACCTTCAAGGAAGGCAATGAGCTGCTCACTAATGGCTGCTGTTATTTCAGAGCCATCAGCAGCAGTTTTCTTGGATTCACTCTGGTTCTTTCCTCTTCCTGAAGCAGAAAAGACCCTGCACTGCTGTAGATCAGGATTTTGGACTTGTCACTCTTTAAAATCCTATGCTCAATATTCCTTTGGCATTTTGTACTTGGTGAGCTTTTTAAAGACTGGTTGGGCGTATCCTTGTCCATGGTTTGTTCATTCCTTATTTGGCCCAAATTCCCAAGGCAACAGTGAGAGTTAGTGTTCAAAGAATGACTAAAAACAGAGTAGGGGAAACTGAAAATGATAAGAAAATACTATTTTGGGTCGAAATGAGAGCTGTGAAGTGCTTGTTATGATACTTCTGCTGTTCCCAGCCATCATTTTTCTACTGCAGCATTTTTTATTTTTTTTTTTTCATGCTTGATCTGCTTGCATCAAACAATTTGACTTTTAATGAGAATTAGCACATTCAGTGAGAAGTCATTTCCTTCAGAAAAATGCCATACTACAGGAATTAAACAGAGGACAGGGTTTATTTCCTTATCTAGTGGCCCATAAGATTTTGTTTTCTTTTTACTTATGTGTTTTATCAGGCCTGTGCTGCCCAGTGGCTGTTGGGGTGCTGGTAAAACAGACCTGGAGGTGCACTTGCCTGAATTCCAAGTGGCTGTTTTAAAAGCAGCAATACATTTGAGAGGATAATGATAATCTAGTAGTTACATTTTCATGACTGGAACTGGGAAGTCGTGGAAAAGCTTTTCCTGGATATTTTTTGTTGTTCTCTTCTAGATTGGGGTGGACCAGTTCTGCTTTGGAGTTTGAGTTCTTCCAGTGGAGGTTTAGCACAAACATAAGACAGGTTGATCTAGATTAGTCGGGGTTGCTTTTTCTCTATTTTGAAGGAAAACAGGTTGTGGAGAAGTTGAATTTGTTGGTTCTCAACAGATGAATATTTATAGCAGATTTTCCCATGAGGATGGCTTACTAGGGGAACAAAATAGGCCAAATGAAAGCTTTCCCTCTTAGACATGAAAACCAGTCAATTTGGGAGCCTTCCCAGTTGGTTAAAACGATTGCCCTGGGGACATGAGTTGTTTAACAGGCTGGAGATGGGACTTTGCCAGCCAGGTCAGCAGCGTGGAGGTTCGTGCCCCAGTAAAGGGAAATTACTTCCTGTTATGACTTTCTTTCATCTGCATATTTCCCACTCTGCTCCAGCAATCTATTTAAACCCAAAGCCTGGCTACATGTCTCACTTGATGCTGCCAAATTAATCTGAGGGAGGAGGGTAGGAGGCAAGCAGAAGGAGCACAGAGGAGTTTGAGCTTTGCTAGGGAAGGAGCAGAGAAGCTGAGGAGCCCTGGAGGGGCTGCCCTGCCAGGGATGTGGAGTCAAGGTTGCCCCCAGCCATGGATATTGTCAAAGTGTGCAGCCCAACACAGCCTGTGAAAGAGGAAAAGCCACCAGTTCTTCTCCACTGTGCCAATCCAAGTGGTCTCTGGGGCCTCAACCAGTTTTCCTAGTGCTGGGAGTTAAAAGTAGATTTGTTTAAATCTTCACATTTACTCCAGATTTTGAACGGGTCAGCTGCTGAGCAGTGACTTCCAGGGAGGTGTGTTATATGTGCTTAGTGGATTGTATGTTA
Source organism: Sterrhoptilus dennistouni (assembly GCA_013397095.1). Lineage (NCBI taxonomy): Eukaryota > Metazoa > Chordata > Aves > Passeriformes > Zosteropidae > Sterrhoptilus > Sterrhoptilus dennistouni. The sequence goes on along the minus strand of VWZU01016808.1, from coordinate 469,706 downwards.
TACCACACACTAAAATATACTTCCCAGGTTTCAATACAGCAACAGTGTTCTTTGCTGGATTTTTTAAAATTATTTTTTCATAAACTCTGCTTAGAATGCCCATAATTCCACAATGTTTTTCACTAGAACATTATATAAAAATCAGGTAAAACTTTGAAAACCTGGGTTCAAGGCTGTTCTGACCATTGTGGAGGAATGAACTAAGGAGAAACTGCAGAAAAAAAATTGAGGGTTTGATTGTAATAGATGGTGGAGGTCTGCTGGGGTGGGAGCACTGGGGCAAAGTACCCTTCCACAGCCCTGCTGTGCACACACAGCACTGTGCAGGAGCAGCCTCAGTCCCCAGGCCAAAGTCCAACAAATTTGGGGTGTGGATGCTCCCCTTGCCTGTCTCACGTTGGCCGAGCCATAAACAGCTCTGATGTGCTGCAATAAAAGCCTGCTCTTTCCAAAGTCGCTGAGTTTGAATTCAGTAGGAGCTGCAGATGACCAGTGCCTCTAAGAATAGAAACCCCAGGCTCCCTGCAATCCTGAGCCTTCCTGGCCTGGCCATTCCCGAGGGTTGATCCGGGGCCAGGCTCTCAGCTGGGAGGAATGAGCGCGGCTCAATGGGATTGTGTCAGTTTTCACCAGCAATGGATCTGGCCAAACAAGCACCCCCGCCCCTCTCTGCGTGTTCCCTGGAACAAGGCAGCTCCACTTCTAGTAAATCCCCCATCCAAATGGTTCTTTTGATGTGCAAGTTCCTAACTCGGAGGAAAGACAAATGTTGGTAAAGTTTTTTTGCTCTAAAATTAATTGCTTTACCTTGCTGTTCACAGAAGGGCATTTGCTGACAGATTTTCTGGCTTCTCATTTTAACGGCTTGTATCTTTTAATTTTCTAGCAGGATCTTTATGAAATGTTCCATTTCTTGCTAGTTTTATATAGATACCTATATAAAAATTATATATGTGTAATAGTGTGCATATGTATTTATTTTTTCAGTTGCCAAAAATCAATTCACAGAGCAAACCCTAAGCCTTTACAGAACTTTTGATGCCTTCATTTACTATTTTTAATATATTCTGCAGAGGTTTGAATTGTGACTGTGTTATGAGGTGAATAATTCTTATATTTTCAGAGGGAGTTACTGAACTTCTATCTGGTGAATCAATTTTTAAAAAAAGATTGAAATAAAGCTAGTTAATGATAGGTTAATATCAACTGAGAAAGAAAGTTGTTCTGTCTTGTATTTAAAGAAGATGTTTCCCTGGAAGGATCTAGGAGTGCTCCATAATCATAATTACATGGCAAGAAGAGAGGAAATCCTTTAAAGGAGCAGTTTGTCCTCTGTAACACAACTGTAGTGAGTTTGATCAGGCACAGGACATTGCAAGTTCCCCTGAGCAGGCAGGGATGGGTGTGAGGCAGCTCCAGGGTGGGATTTGTCTTGTGTAACTTGGGCTGTGCCTACCACAGTTCCCAGGGTCCCTCTGTAACCAGTGGAGAAAGAGTAGTGTCCCCATCTCTGTATCATTTGGCTTAGTAAGGAAACTGCATGACACTTTGCTCACTGGGTGCTACTTAATGGGAAGATTATGGAATACTTAAAGTATTCCATACCCAGTCTTGATATCAGGGTGGTAACAAGGACTGTATGGAAATTATTTTGGGTATTGCCATATGAATATTGGAAAAAAACCCCATTATTTGTCAGGTGTGCCACTGAAAATGAGATTGATGCTTAAGTGTGGATAGAAAGTTTAGATGCATCACAATAGGAGTGGAATGGTCTCTAAGGATGTAGAGAAATGGCCCTGCTGGACAGAAGTTCCTGTCACACACCTGTGTGTTGTGGTCTCAGTCCACAGTGCTGCAAGGCTTCTGCAGGAATATTCTTTAGCAGCTGTGTTGTTTCAAAACATTAATTGAGTACAGTATCATACCTCACTGAGAACAGCACGAGTGTCTGATCAGCTGTTTTGCAGCCAAAGCAGCATTTCTAAGGAGTAAAAGTGCATGTTCTGATAAAAGTTAATACCACTGAACTCCTTGGCTTAAAGCAAGTTCTGTCCTAGGGTAAAAAAAAGTTCACCATAGAGAACAGCATCAAATGCCTATTATATTGTTCTTTGTTTCCTTGCCAGCTGTGGATTTAAAATTGGAATAATTCAAAAAGCAGTGGGACATTATGACTCACTCGGTACCTCCTGGGCTTTTGACATTATCGTAAAGCCCCGCAGGACGCGGCGCGAGGTTCAGTCCCTGCATTTCAATAACTCAGCCGGCAAACCCGGCTGGAGCCACCGAGAACCTGATTAGCTGTAAACAATGACACAGTTCTGCACAACACTCAGGGCACTCCAGGTGTGCTCTGCTGAGTGACACCACCAGGGAGGTTTTCTTGGGGTTAAATTGATCCCCTCAGTCAAAATTAGGAATATGTTCTAGTAGCAACATCTAGTTTTATAGGGCTATTCTTTTTAATAATTGTGGAATTAGTGGAGCTTTTGATTTGGTTTTTTTTTACAAGTTTTCTTTGAGTTCCCTCTGAAAATTGTCAGTGGAAGGCTTGGGGAATGGGTATTACATAGATGGATTAAATAAGAGGAGTTTTTTGCCACAAGATGTCCAATACAATTAACTTAGAAAGTCTGCATCTTCATTTAAAAACTGCAGAAAGCTGAGTCCAACTGTGCATCATCCATGGAAGATAAACATTATTTATGTTGCCTAGTGTGCATGAGCTGAAAAAGGAAATACACTTTCCAATAAAATCTTCCAGGCTGGAAATACAGAAGAGTTTGCTTGAATCCAAATGTATATTGCTTAGTCTCAATAGGAAAGTAAAGACTTATTAAGTCATATGTCAGCTGAGTTGAATTATTGATGTTGAATTCAACATGTTGAACTCAGAGATTCATCAACTTTATAGTATTATTTGTTAGAAAAGTACTCCCTTCTATCTATTTGGACCGACTTTTTATAATCTCTCTTGTTTATTATCTCTTTTATTTGAGGCAGTGGTTGCTGACCTGACTAATAGCTTTCATCTTTGTACTTCAAGCTGTTTCCATATGTGCAGGTGCTGTGGAATTTACTGTCTTTACATTGAAAAATCAAGTTCTAGTCAATGTGTTTGTGGACATTTAAATGAAAATATTTTTAAGGTAGAATTAAGGTATAAGGTTCTGATTTTAATAGAAGATACACTTAAGAGTCGGAAAATTCCAACTAAATGTTAAGATAAGTATTTGAAAGTCCAAAAATCTAAATTTAACCAGATCAGAAAGCAAAATTCTCGAATCAGCTCTGAATTGTTTTGATACGTCAGTACTTGGTAGGGGAAACCCAGTTAACTGTGTGGGTGTAAACTATGCTTAGCCCAAACAATCAATTGGTTCTAGTCTTGTCCAGTCAGGAGCCAAATTGAAATATTTTTATGCTGCTGGGAAGCCTGGAATCAGTGTTGGTCCCACCAGGTGAGTTAGGCCTGGAACATCCCCCACCACTCACAGTTGGAATCATGGAATGGTTTGGGTTGGAAAGGCCCTTAAGGTCCATCCCACCCCACCCCTGCCATGGGCAGGGACACTTCCCACTGTCCCAGGGTGCTCCAAGCCCTGTCCAGTCTGGCTTTGGACACTTCCAGGGATCCATCCACAGCTGCTCTGGGTACCCTGTGCCAGACCTCCCCACCCTCACAGGGAGCTGACATTTCTTAGCAGGGGCTCTTCCCCTTCTGAGAAAGCAGAGGCACATTGCTAAGCTTTCCTCTCTCTGTTTGTAGGATCAATCCACGTCGCTACAATTTATTTTTGCCTTTTTAATACTGCCTGGCACTGTCTTTCCCTCTGCTCTTAGACTTTCCACTTGAACTGCCCTGCTGTGACAGACTGGGAGCCATGGCTGCAGTTTGACCTCAGTGTGCACTGGACAAAGGTGCCACATTCCCAGAAAAGGGGGGGACAGGAGGGAAGTGTGGTGACTGCCCAGCCCCACTTCAGCAGTGAGGTTCCCATGGTGTCACCAGCCCAGGGGACAGGAATCCAAGGCTTCCATCAGTTTCTGCTGCTCTCCTCAGCTGCAGCAACATGCAGGCCCAAGGGCTTGTCAAGAGGGAAGTGATCTCTGAGTGCTTTATTGAGAGACAAACTTGTACAATTAGGAGTGAATTCTCTGTTAGTTTAGATGGAGAATTGAGCAGTATTTTTCTGCTTACAAGAGGTTGGGAGGTGGCCCATGAATTTTGTTCATCTCTTAACTTCAAGAACTCTTTTTTCCTTGGTGAAGTTGCTTAGAAGGTCCTTAGAAGGTTCATGTAATGCTAAGGACCAGTGATATATGTTCTAATAGCAGTGAAATGCAAGAAGCCAAAACTACCTTAAGAAATACGGTTCATTTAACTAAAAGAGGCAGACTGAGCAGCAGGTGGAAGGGTTAAACAAAAGGAAAAAAGATTATAAAAGTTTGCAGCTTTGGCTTCACTGCAAATAGCTCTCTTGCAGACTTTATAGCATTAGTGTTGCTTCTCATAAACCTTGAAACCATTCATCCATTTAGAAAGATTAAATTGGTTAGTCATCCAGAACAGAAAATGTACACATCCATTTTGTCTGTTACCCAAAACCAGCTGAAGTATAATAAATGCAGTTGATGCCATTAAACTAAAGCATTGAGTATTACTGATGGCCTCAGCTGTGGTATTTACAGTTTGCCAGCTCTTGTGTTCCTGATAGTATATTCATCTGCTGCTGCTCAGGGACAGTCAGAGCAGAGCCTTTGAGCTGGAAAACATGAGTGTAATATATGATGTGAGGGGCTCTGAGAAAACATCTTGGTATTAAAGCAGGGAAAATCCTAGAAATGTTACAATTTTTGTTATTATTAGAAGGTCAAAGTTAAGAGGCACTAACTTCACTTAGGATATCTTAATATATTTATAATGGTCTGTTAAACAGTTTGCGAAGACAGGTTTGTTTGGATTTCCAGTTACAGATGAAGCTATTGCTATTTCAAGTTCTGTCACTTAAACAAGCCAGACAAAAATGGCCAGACTCTCCTAAAGCAGGAATTTGTAGAGGCATTTGGTCAGGAAGCGAGTTTATTATCACAAAATATAATTAAAAATAGGTTTAATTTAGCAACTTTTTTTTTATTAATATCAGGATTTCAGAAGTAATACTCTTTCCCAGAATTAAAAGAATTTGCAGTGATTACTTCAGAATATGAAGACATTTAATTCTGCTGCTTTGAAATCTGTAAGATGTTCTCTCAAAGGCAGGGATTTACAGTGGGCTGGAAAAAACATGACATGTTTTTTAATTACTACATATAGTGCCTTTAATCAGAGCATCCAGCTTGACAGCATTGAAACTTGGGAAGCCAACTCTATCTGAATTTCCAGTTCCATGCTGGAAATGCCAGCTCATTCCTATAGGAAACAGGAATCAATATCACATATTGGCCATCATTCAAAGCAGAGCAGTTTGCCAGCTGTTCTTAAGCACATGCTTGAGCACCAGCAACTTGTGTGCAGCACAAGGAGGGACTCCAAATGAAATTATTCCCACTGAGTCCCAAAGTGCTGCTCCCTGTCACTGCCCACAGTGCAGCCTCAGGAAGATGAGGGCACTTCAGGGAGTGCAGTGGATTTGGCATCAGACACTGCTTAGGATTAGTTTGCTTTTCTTCCTGAAACATTTTTGGTGGCAGAAAAGGAACTATCTTCACCCCACCCCCTCAGCATTTGTCTTTTACTGCAAATACAAATGGCAAAAATACCAGGAGGGAGCGAGGTGATCTGAAAGAGCCAGAACCTCATAAATCGTGTGGGAAAGGCTGTCTTGCCTTTTCTCTAACTGATGGCATGCCAAGTTTATTTTACAGTATTTACAGTAAGATTTGTTTGTTTTGATACCCTTTGTAAGTTGTTAGGGAAAAAGCAAAAGAAAATCTCCAGGAAGTTTATAGTTTGTGATGAGCCAGAGCTCAGGCTTTAATTTGCTTTCTAGCCCTATACCTTTTACTAGGAGTGTAATAAATAAAGGGATATGAGATTGCAATTGGATGAGTTATTACTGGGCTGTTATTTATTTTCTCTGTATGAATTTGGTGCTTAAGAAAGACCTCAGAGCAGCACGCTAAGGAAGTGGAATTGTTGGTTCATTCCAAGAGCAGATACAGGAGGGGCAGGAACAACCCTGGTTTCTCCTCCCTGTGTCACTGCTCTGACCTTGGCACATCACAGGGACAACGAGCAGCCTCTGCCTGCGTAGCTGAGGTCCAGATGGATGACATGAGAGCAGATTTATCCATGATGGAGTGGTCCCAGTGTGGCTGTGCAGGCAGGGGATTGTCTGTGTTGATATTCCTGCCAGCTCCAGCACACGGCTCAGGAGGCAGAGCTCTGTCCTGAGGAGAAGCCGCAGTATCCTGCAGGACAAACAGACACATAAAGTGGTGCCTGTTCTCAGGAAGAAGGAAGTGTTTTCTGGATGTACAATATCTCTAACTAGAACATCCTGCCCTCAGTCTGTGGAGCAGGTCACCCATTGATGTGGAAAGTCTTCCAGGCAGGTGCTGCTCTCATGAGCTTGTGGCACTGAAGGGAAAATAGGGGTGTTTGGGTTTAATGCTGAAGCCTCAGTTGTTTGAAACAAACTTCTGAACACATTGGAGGGCCTTGAGTTATGGCAGGAGTTGAGAAATAGGAGGCTGATGGCGTATTTCATGTGCTGTGACAAACAGCACAGTGTGGTGTCACCTCTCTCTGAAACACGGGGTGGATATGATGACTGTTCTCTGCGTGGTGGAAACATTCACTGTTTCCATGTTTGACTGTCTGGGATGAAGCATGATTGCCAAATGCTGGGAGCTGTCCCTATGGAGCTGGGGAGGGATTTTCCTGTGGGCAAACTGCCTCGCTGACCCCTGCCATCCCTGCTCATGGAGCAGCCATCCTCCTCCCTGGCACTTCCCTTAGCAGGGTGATAAACCCAAGATGCACAACAGCTGTACAGACACAGCCTCCTCTGTGCCAGTGTTGATGTGCTGTGTACACCACTGAGCAGGAAAGAGCATTTTAGGGTCAGCAAGTGTCTTTGAGCAAAGTTGGTGCCAGGAGATGCTGGCACAACTCATCACTGTTTAGTTTACACCTGTCAGAAGCAGGCAGCCTCTCAGCTCCTGTGTTTGGGTGAGTGAATTTATCATCTTCTGCTTTTAAACAATATTCTTTTCATCTTCCCTGCACTTCACAGCTGTTAATTAATCGCACAGCACCCAGGGATTAATAGTCACACTTTACAGGGAGAAGCAGAAATGAACAAGAAGAGGTCAAGTGGCTGGGCCGAGGTCATGGAAACAGTTTTGTCTAAAGAACATTTGGTTCTGCAAAATTAAAGTGTTGTTAGTTGATCTCCCATTGGATGTCAGCCTCCATTTTGGGGGCAGGGTGTGTTTCTGGGGGGCAGTAGAATATGTTTACAGTGCTTTCTTCTCCCTAGGACTTGAAAGATGAACGGAGTGATGAAGAGGAGGAAGATTCTCTTACAGACACTGAAGAGGAGTCCGCAAAGAGTGGCAGCAAGAACAGCAGTGGGTCAAGCAAACACCTCCTAAGCAGCAGTCACCACTAGCCCTGTCCTGCCTCACCTCCTGCAGTGATTCCTGCTCTGGTTTTCAGCCCAACCTACAGGACAAGATTTAAGTCAAAAGGCTTGTGAGAGACTGTGATTGATTTATTGTTGGCTACCGGACCTGGAAAAAAGCCCAGTTTAGAGGGGAGGGAGGAATTGCATAACATGACAAAATGTGTTAATGACCCACTTTCAGAATCGTTGTGGAGTGTGTGGAAAGATGTTTGGACTTGCTGACTGACAGTGCTCCACAAGGGCAAAGCTCAAGAGAGTCAAGTAATTTAGTGTCCCGTTGATTCTAATGTTGTTTTTAAATCTGATATAAGATATATTTCATCAAACAATTTAAATCACAGATGTTTTGTGGTAGGTAGGTAGTGTGAACTCCATTAGGAACCAGCATTACTCAATGTGGGAAAAATTTGACAGTGCTGAACAGTGGACTGGCATTTTATCTTTACTTTTCAGTTTAAACCCTCATCAAAATGGGTATTTTTCTGAGTTATATTTCATTTCCTGGAGGCCAGAGGAAGCGAACATGGAGGAATTCAAATTACTTGTCTGTGACGGGTTGGCTTCAGTGTAGAAATATAGTCCTTCTCTGAAGTGATAGAGAGCTGAAATATTGTGTCAAGGAAGTCACTGTTAAAACAGCAAAACTCAGCCCTAATTCTCCATTGAGCTCCAGGCTTCTCAAATGTCTTTCAGTCATTTCAGCCCAGTGTTAGAACAGAAAGTGCAGTGGGGATAGAAGAGGGCAAGTGGAAATTGGGTCTTTTCACAGGTTCTTGTGCACTTATCTGTCTTCAAAACTGCCAAACACCCTCTGCTCCTCGCTCATCTTCAGACCAGAAAGTTAAAACCAAATCTCATCCATTCCCTTCTCGTGACCTTGTCTCAAGGAGCTTTGGATACTGCCTGCTCTGGAGTGAGGCCACCAAGTTCTGATTTTTGTTTCTGGAGTGTTCACTGCAGGTACCAGGGTACTGGGGAGCACAGGACTGGCACAGAATGTCAGTCTGGGGGTTCATTTGGTACCAGGATCTGTATTTCCATCTCTGCTCTTTCATAAAATGAGGAATCACATCAGCTAGACCCAAACTTGGATGTGTGTGACTTCAGCCACATGCTGGTTTTTATGCTGTAACCAGTGAGCAACAGCTCCTCTTACCCCAAGTGCCTCTATCCTGAATTTGCACTTCTGTTCTAACATGAGTGGGGCTGCAGCAGCATTTTCAGTGCTGGGGCTCTCCATGGAGAGCCCAGGCCTTGTAAACAGGGTGGTGCCAGTCCCATTTCCCTCTGCATTAGCTCACAGGGTCATAAAGGATTTGTGTCATAAGTTTGGGAGGTGAGAGGCTCTGCATGTGGTTCTACAGTAGCTGAGATCATCTGGGGAGCTAAATCCAGTAGCTTGATAGAGGCCAGGGGACCACTCCTAGAGCAGCCTCAGTGCAGAGTGTTCAGTTCAGAACGGCTCCGTTCCCCTCCGGCTGCTCCAGCAGGAATTGGTGACCTAAGGGAAGCCTTACAGGACTGCCTTGTTTTCTCAAGCTTTCCTTGGCAAGTGGGGTGTAATTCAGTGACTGAAGCATTGAAAGAATGGGAAATGCTTGGGATCTCAGATACGAAGAAAGCAGTGGGTTTCATTCAGTTACAAGAAGCTGTACGAGGGGTTTGTTACAGAGGCTTTTTTTTACGGTGTCTAATTTTTTACTTGTATTTTGGACCATTTTGGACCCAAATGCGCCTCTTTTGCCACAAAGGGAATTACACCGAGGAAGGAGCATGGCCTACAGTTTCTGAGAAGGAAGATGGATGGTGGTGGAAAAGGACCCCTGTCCTGGTGCCTGTAGTTCAGTGGTGTCACTTGGGCTGAGTGGGCAGAACCCCCTCAGCAGCCTTTGGCCAGCAGTGCCCTTCCTGCACAGATGNAGTATGGGGACTGTAAGCACTGATGGCAACATGAAAAGCAACTGGAGAGTTTGGCAGGGGCACAGTTCTTATCGGGGCCCATTTATTGCCTGCATGAAAAACACTTTCCTAACAAAACGTGGAAATCCGGCGTCTTGGAGGATTTACACTCCCTTGAGAGAGACAACGGTGCTTTCTTCGAGATGTAACAGGGTTTTGGGAGGTGGCCAGGGTATTATCATTTGATTTTGGTGCCAGAAGCTTTTCTCCTATGACTAGGAAAGGAATTTAGGAGAGGAAACACAAAGAATGATGTTGTCACAGGAATGAGCCTCTGAACAACTACTGATTTTTAAACTGGAATTTATAGTCTCCTTGAGGCCAAAACTTGCCTTTCTTGCTCGGGACAAGTCTCCCACTGAAGCCAATTAACTCTATTGGAGTCTTGCCTAGGAAAAATTTTGGATTGCAGTTATCCAACCTAATTGCAAGAACTGTTGTTCCAAGCTGATGTGAAACTGAGATCTTAAGGGAAGAACAAAAGGTAGATAAATACACTCAGATATAAAGCTTTGAGGCAAATTTTTGGTGAGTACAGAAGAATATGGAAGAAAGTAACATCCTGAAGGTGAAGATTAAGTCTGGGCACAGTAAACAATCAAATAACAGTGCAGTGGGAGGGGTGGAAGGCAGGCAGGCCATGGAGGGCCCTTCCCAGGAGTTACTGTCATGGGCAACCAAGGGGATTGGACCTAAAAATTCAGAATGTAATAAATACCCACAGCACAGAAAGAAGTGGGAATGGGCTGTCAGAGTGTCCCCTGTTAACATCAGATTGGTCATTCCTAGACTTATGTGCATTTAATTTCTCTCTTTTTACTGATGGAAACTCAGAAACAAGGGGCTGATGTCATGGGGGCACAATTTCTGCTAAAGAAATTTATGTCATGGTGCTTCAAGATTTTCAGTCTATTCAATGCAATGCAATGAAGATTCAACTTTTTTATAATCTTTTTTTTCTAAAAGTCTCAAAGTGCAGGTGCAGAACAACTGTAGGTGTGTATGGGAGCACAGATAGACTCTAACATTTTCTTTTTACCATTTCACCAAGTGTGTCCTGGTTCAATGAGTTGACACTTCACTTTGACTGTGCCAAAATATTTCTGATAGAGCTATAGACTGAAAATCAAATCTTAGTCCATAAGACTCAGGGGAAACTCTTCTGTTCCATTTAATTTCTCTGGATTTAGTTCAGGTATTCCTGTCCGTGTGTACTCTGCTTCTTCCATACTTGTGTCCTACCTAGATTTACCAGCCTGCTCTGGATTGGGTTTACAGATCTCCTTTACCCCACGGAACTCATTTTGTCAATTCATGTTATTTGGTATCTTTTTTTTTTTGTTCTTAACACCACAGACTTTGGTCAGTTGGAATACACACTACAAATAAATATTTTTTAAAAACAGGTATCTAGGTAAGGATTTCCTTGTTTTCTCTGCCTTGCAGTGTCCTCCTCTCTGCTTTCCATTCTTGCCAAACTTTTCAATGGGAGCATCATTTGTTCAGGAAATTGTTCCTTACTCTTCCAAGTTTTTCCATTGCCTGGAAAAAGCTGGATGACCCATGATCTTCACCAGACCTAACAGCAATGTCTGTAAATGAACTTGTGTTTTTGTGAACAATGAACAAATGGAGAGGAAGCAAAATTAATGGGAGCATCACCCATCCTTTGTATTATTCAAGGTTTATGCTTTGATTAAAGTACTTGCAAGTGCTCCTGAGTACAGCAGGAATGTTACACCTGTTTGTATCTCTACCCAGCTGGGTTTTGAGGTGCACATTAGGGTTGCTTAGGAAGTTTTGTGTGTTAGGACTGAGGTGCTACTGCCCAGCAGGTTGTTGTGGGATCATCAGTGGCTCATCACAAGCACCAGTGAGACAGCTCAGGCATGGATCTTCAGCTGGAAAAAGCAGGAAAGCTCTACAGAAAACAAGGGATCTGTGCTCATTTGTATCAACTGAAAAACTGCTCCATATTTCTTCTTTCCATTTCTGCCTCCCTGGTTGGGAAGATCACAGAGGTTCTGACTTACCATCCCTTCCCATGGGCAACCAAACAGAAGGGAAGGTGTTTCCAGCCCAAACAATGAACTGTAGCAGAACACTTTGGTTTTATTAGCTGAATTTTTTTTAAGCTTATGAGTAAGAATAAAGTAGATGGAAAACAAACTGAGCAGGGTTATGTGAGTTTTGGCTACAACCAACTTGCAAACTGTGAAGAATTTAAAAAAGAAAAAAAAAGTTGCTGAATTTGGAAGAAAAACATTATCTCCCCAGGCCCTTCCCCCAGCTGTGCGTTTGGAGAGCAGCAGATCACCAGCAATGACAGTCCATGCTGAGCACAGGGATGCAGCCCAGGTGTGGGAGCTCCAGGGCAGGTCCAGGGCTGTGAGCTGGAGAACCTTTGGTGGGGAGCAGCACATGAGCCACAAATGTACCCAGGAGCTGATTTCACTCAAAATCACTGGAAATGATTGTTCCTGGTTCAGTTTGATGGGCTCCCTCGAAGGAAAAGGAGGTGATCAAAGCAGTGTAATCTCCACCCAGGCTGGCTACAGAGAGCTTCAAGTGGGGCTCTGAGAGGTTACTGGACTGGAAAACCCTCTCTGGGGCTACCTGAAGTTTCTACCATAACAGGAGATAAGGCTGAAAGCACAAGCCTGAGCCTTAACACACGAATCTGCGAACACAGGGTCATAACAACCCACATAGGATAATGTTGTTGATGTTCCAATACTCTGAAGATTTATGAAAATAGCTTCTATTTACTCAGCTGGAGTGAGCCCTATTCTTCTGAGTTTTGTTACCCCATAAAGCATTCAGAGGAGACCCCATAATCATTTCAAAGTCAGAAACATTAAGTGGAATAACAAGTATAAACCCTCTCCATAGTGACTTTGAAGTGCAAGAAGCATGGCCTTGTAGCCATGGAGCTCTGTTTTGAGCTGGGTGGGAAGAAACAGGTCCCAGGCCGTTGTTTCAGGTGGTGAAAAGTCCATATTTTTACTACTACAAAAGAAGCTGGCCTAAAAGAAGTTAAAGTTGAGCAGGGAAATAAGTGATTAAATTTCCACTGAAATTCACAGGAGTTTTCCCCATGATACTGGTGAGAATCAGACCCAGATCTCATGTGGCCTGGTACAACAAGGACAACATGGCACTGCATTCTCCAGCCACCAGGAGCAGGGCACAGCCCCAGGGTTTCCTCTTCCTATAGCCCAGAGCAAAATCCTCCCTGGAAAATGAATATTTCTGTTTGCAGGACACTCACCTGAGCACAGCTCTGCCCCTTCCCAAGCTGGGCATGTATCCTTTGAAAGACATTCCTGGGAAAGCAGTCCTCCCCTTTTCAAAGCAGAATTCTCAATTCCAGTGAGCACTCTGCTTCCTGTCCCCTGCCTGCTCAGGATCAGAGCAATGCCTGGGCTGCTGATGCTAAATCCCACAATTCAAAGCCAAATTTCCCAGGAAGAGGCAAAATAGGAGCTGTGGTTGTCACAACTACCTCAGCATATGGGTGCAGCAGGAGAGGGCTGCTGAGCCAGGGGGATGAAGTGAGCAGAGGGAAAAGTGGAAGCAAAAACGGCTGGGACAACACAGCAAGGGCTTAAACACAGAACTGACATCACCAAGAATCACTAAGCAGAGCAGTAACAATATTAGCAGGAAGAAGTCCCAAGAGAAGGAGGAGGGAAAAGACAGTAGTTCTGCATTCTGGGGATCAGCATTCCGAGCAGCAGCAGCCAGCGTTGCCTGGACTCAGAGATGAACTTTGCAGCCAGGACAACTCCTTTTCCCCGAGCACCGGCGGCTTCGGACTGAGCCCAGCCAGAGTTCCCAGGGCAGGAGCAAAGCAGGAGGATCTGGGAAAAGCTCCTTTACAAAGTTCCCAGTATGTGGGTGAGGGGACAGGGAGGGACTGGGCTGGGGCTGGGCCAGGGCAGCCACGAGTAGAGCCCAGCAGACCTGTGGCTGTGGCAACGACCCCTGACTCCCCCCTGGACCTCAGAGCTGGTTTTGTGCTTTTCCCGGCTGACTGGAAATCCCAGGAGTGCCAGAAGAGTTCCTAGAAGATTTGTATGTTTGTTTTCTACAATAAAAAGGAGGAGAAAGCTGCTAAAAGGCCTTCCTACTGCACCTATGGGTAAGTGTCTTAGTTGTCATGGGCTCTGGACAGAACAGAAGTCCTAGGATTTTATAAGAATCTGTGGGAAGCAGGATCTAAATCTTATCAGGTTGTGCTAAATCTTATCAGGCCATGCAAATCCTACCTAGTTCCTTTGCTGATTTAAAGGAGGAATTATTCAGCAACCAAAGAATGTTTCATACAATTCCCCATTACAAGGGCAGCGAGGTCAGGTAGCAGTTGTGTATTTGCAGCTTTTTTTTTTTTTTTTTTTTTTTTTTTTTTTTTTTTTTTTTTTTTTTACCCCTTTGGGTCCTGCAAGGACAGCACTTGAGCAGAGAACAGGACTCTGTAGCAATGTCCCCTTTGGCCTAAGGGCAGGACTGTTCTATAACCCTGACTGTTCTGCAGGGCACGCACAGCATTTAGTGAACGGGGAAATCGCTTCCCTCTGGTTCTGGCTGCAGCTGCCTTTGGACCTGCTGCGATGAGAACGCCCCGGGCCCCTCCCGTGCCACCCCCCTGTTGGTGACCTGGTCATTGCTGCGAGGCCCCACGAGGTGGCAATAGCAGGACACGGCTCCCGTCGGGACACGGCTCCGGGGAGCGTTGCTGTCCATCTTTCTGCCCCTGAAAACAGATTCCGATGAATATTGCAGTGCACAATTCACGCAGCTGGTGTTTCCACTTGATCGGTCTCTGTGAAACAAGGGTCGGAAAAAAAACCCCACTTAAATTTTACTGAGATTGAGTGTTTGGTGCCAGTCCAGAGTCCCAGTGTGCTGGTGTCCCAAGGGCTGGCATCTGCCTGGTTGTCACCACTGGCCCTTTCCCTGCAGGTGCAGCACTGTCCTGATTTCTTTCCCTGTACCAGAGCTGTATCTGGTGTATCCGGAGAAGACAGGATGTTAAATCTGCTCTGACACTGCTTTACTGCCTGTAATTCCTCATATTGTCTCTTTAACCTACATATTTTTCAAGCCGCAGGGTTTGTGGCTGGTGGTGAGTGAAGTCCTATTCTCATCTAGATCCTTAATGTCTGTAATGCAAATAAGGATGACAAATCTCTCAGAATAATGAGGCTTACACTGCCATTCCAATACCATTCTGATGGTGCCATTCCACCTCAGGAGACAGGCTCTCCACCACAAGCATGAGGTCCATACTCACCACCAGTATCAGCAGGAAAAAGAGGCCCATTGGTCCAAACAAGCTGCTTTAATCCCATTTGGCACAACCCTCGTGGTCAGGCTGTGCTCAGCTAGGAGAGCTGGGATTTGGTTTGCTTTGACAGCAGAATGAAAACTTTCCATGATCTCTCTGCATGGCTGTGGATGGACAGGAGGTATTTGGATGATGTGGGCTGTGGGTGACAACCTCCATGGTTCCCAGCTGGCCCCAGCTTTTCCCTGGGATTCTCGTTCAGAGCCAGGAGACAGCTGGATTTGACTTGCCAGTCCCTGCAGATTGAAGCTTTGGGGTTGCCTGCAGGGTTTCCATGGGCTGGTGCCCAGCTGGCAGCACAGTTCCCTCCATCCCAGCTCACAGATGAGGCTGGTGGGGATCCTCTGGTACACATCTCCCCTCCTCTCCTGTGTGTGTCCAGCCCAGAATTCCTGACACACCGTGGTTTTTACAGTCCTAGCGTGACACTGATGTTTTGCTGTTATGAACAAACACTTGCAGCCAAGCCAAAGTCAATTGTCAGCTCTGTTGGGAGAGAGGATCCAGCAGCAGAGGAGCATCTCAATTCCGTTCCTGGTTCCTTGTACGACCTTGCAAAAAATGTCAATATTGGCCCCAAATGGACTGGGATGAGGTATTGGTGGCTGTTGCTGATTAGGAGCAGGATGTGTTTCAGACTCCAGGCATGTTGCTCCCTCCACACCTTGCACTAACCCACATGCTGGTGACTCTGAGCACTGTGCTGATGTGGGCAGTGGGGCTTCCTCACTGGCTGTGGAGGAAAAGGCAGCTCTTGCCATCCCTTAGTGGAGTGTGAGGTCAACAGCATCAGCCAAAGTGCAAAATATGGTCACAGCACATCCTGCCCACCCTGCTCCTTTATCCCCTGAGAACAAACATGCTTTTGCTGCTTCAGGGCAGCCCAAGAGTCCAAAAAGTGTGGCTCTTTTCCCAAATAGGTGCTCCAAGTGACAACTAACACAGACAGACAACATCAGTTGACCAAAGCCAGGTTTGATGGGGCCCTGAGCTACCTGGTTCAGTGGGGGCATCATTGCCCATGGCAGGGCATTGGAATGAGATGTTTCAAGGTCTCTTCCAACCATTCTATGATTTTATGGCCCCACAACCAAACATCCCAGTTTGCATCTCCAAGCTGTGGAGCTTATAGTGAAGGCTTCTGGGACAGTGATGGGGAATTTACTGACTCAGCTGGGAATATGACACAAAAGAAGGGTTAGACAGCAAAAGTCCAGAGCCATGATCACCTGAGCACACGGGGCTGTTTAACTTCCACAGGACAAAAAGAGTGTTTTACAGTCCCAGGCTGGGAGGTCACAGGGGCTTGGCTTTGGGGCACAGCCTTTCTCCAGCTCTGTGTCACCACCCAGCAGTGCCTGTGCCTGGAGGAGACCTTGGCTTGTCCCCCCACTCAATGCCTGGCTGCGGGCCCCCTTTCCAGGGATGGGAAAGGGCCTTGGTGGCTGCAGGAGAGCTGCTCCTGTGGTGTGACCCACCTTGGAGCCCCCATTGCAGCATCTGACAGGGCCCCTGACCCTGCAATCCCTGCTCCTGGGGATATTGAGTCTTCTGTTTGTTTTGCAAGTGTAATTGGCCAAGACGCTGTGAAGGGAGGAGAGAATGCCCAAGGGAGATGAGTTAAAGAAATAGGAAAACATTATTAAGAGTGTTTTAAGTTGGCAATTTCCCTTATTAGTACTTTCATGGTGGAGAGCATCCACTTTAGGTCTGTGCAGTTGGATTGGACCACCTGGTCCAGGCTCCAGTAGCCATCCATGCAGATGGATGAAGTGCCTTGGCATCACCTCTTCCAAGCCATGCACCACCTTCTTGTCTCACAAATCTCCCCCTCTGGCTCCTACTGCAAGGAATGCACAGAGAAGGAGGAACCTTATATGAAATATTCGGTTTGAGGGGATGATTCTCACCCAAGGCAGGTGTTGGATACAAAGGGAGATGGTTGAGAGGAGATAGGGAAGACCAGATGTGGGATGTTGCCACTGTCAGGGAGGTGGCACCTGCATGAATGGCTTTGCCATTGTCAGCTCCAAGCATTCAGAGCTTCTGCCTCCACATGTACACAAAAAAAGAATCAATAGCATCATTTTTGAGAAAGGATTATCTTAAACAATCCCGTGGTTGAGAACTTCTTCATTTGTTCCTGGACAAAAAACCCTCTAGGCTCCTCCTAACTCACTTTCCCAGCCTGTCAGGGGGTCAAACACGGAGTTAAATAGAAATTAATCTCATGATTGCCAGAGCCAAGGAGAGGAAAAACCCAAACAAACCATAAATCATAACAAAAGAGAGTGCCAGCTATTCCCAGGTTGCTGATAACATCATCAGAGGTGGCAAGGCCGGACTCCATAAAAAGCCTGGCTGAACTTTGGGGTCAAACAACGGCAGCTCTTTGCTTTGTCCGTCTGTCCCCGCATGCCTGGGGAGTGACGTGTGGCTGCCCCTTCTGGCCCGGCTGATGGTATCTGTGCTCCCATCCCAAAGTGACCTGGACTAGCCCTGTCTGTGTCTGAAAATCCCAGCCTGGCCTGCCTGGAGGTGCTGGTGCACTTACATTTCTGATTTCTCTACACTAAGTGCTGCCTGCCATGAGGGAGTGGGTTCTCCCAGCAACACCTTGAGTTGTGTTGCTCAGCTGGGAGAATGTTCTTTTGTGTTCCTGACTTTCCTCACCCACTGTGGTCTGTGTGCAGTTGTTTTCTGGTCCTGATACTGTTGCAAACTGGTCCTTCCAAATCTGCACCAAAGTTACCCTGGAAGGTTTTGCACAGACAGCAGTGGCTCCAGGGTGGGAATGGAGCCAGACATGAAGCAACCTGGAATTTCTGGGGTCCATTCCTCAGCCCCTATCCCACAGGAGTATTTTTCTTCTCATTTCTCAGTATTCTATAGAGACAGGGTGTTTTTCCCCATTGCAGCTAGGAGCCCCCTGGAGAGAGGTGGGGGGGGAATGTTTGTAGGGAAGATTTTCAGGGAAAATTTCATGTGATGCACTCACTGTGAGACAGACACAGCTCAGGCAAAGCAAATTCCCTGTGACAAAAGGGACCCTCTGTCAGCCTGTGGATAAAGTTCCCTGCCAGGAGAAAGACAAGGACAGCTCTCCTGCCATGGTCTCAGCTGAATTGGAACAGGCTGTGTGCTCCCCTGAGGACACAGGTGCTGGTGGCTCAGCTCTGTCCCTGGACACCTCCAGGGTCACTGTCACTTCTCTTTCTGCTCTTCTATTCCCAGGAGCTCACGAACAGACTTGTCCATTTTGAGCCAGACTTGAGAGAGGTGTCCCAGAGGGAGTTTTTCCCTTGCAGGCTTGGGAGAATTCAGGCTGCTGTAACTCTGCTGAGGGCTGCATGATCAATACACTCCACTTAGAATCGTTTAGGCTCAAAAAGACCTTAAAGATTGTTGAGACCACCTGTAAGAACTGAGTCCAGCATGAAGTAGCACAGCCTGAAACATCCTTTACCCAGAGAAGAGCTTTACTTGAATCTCTGGCTCCGTGTGTAAAGCCAGTCTGTAAGAAAATCACTGTTGGCACCTCTGAAACTACTTGTATTTATTTTGTTGATGGTTTGAAGTGACAAAAGAGCTTTTGTTGGTCCCTCCTTGTCACTAAACTGTCTCCGGCTTCTTTGGGGGGGTCATTTGCACAGGTAACAGCAGCACCTGCCAGGTCCGTGCCTGGCCAAGCTCTGCAGCCTCCGGAGGGGAGGGAGGGAATTCCCGATTCCCAAAGGCTGCAGAGAGTGGAGGAGCTGCGATGAGAGCAGGAAAAGCATCGGAGTGTCCCGGCAGGAGAGCAGCACTGTGAGGTCGGGGAGAGGACCAGGACAGGAAGGGTTTGGAGAAGGGTGGCTGGAGAGAAGGGAGAAGGCTGAGCGGTGGCCAAGTTAACCCTTCCCATGCTGACATTTTCCAGGTGGTGAGCCAAGTGACTGCTCGGGAAGATGGATATAACACATGTCTGCAGTCTCCAAAGGGTTATTAACTCTGCAATAATGGCCATGAAACTTGGCTTCCTCGATGTACATTTAAAATTGAAAAAAATAAAAACCAACACCAGTTTCAGAAGGAGAGAAGGCTTGTTTCCTAGGAACTGCAGGGCCAAATCCACCTCTGTGATGGTGAGAGGAGAAACACCCCCTTCCCCACAGGCTGGGAGTAGGGGAGCAATGCAACCACCGCAACAGGATCACAGCCCCCTCCTGCCACACACACCTTGTCCTTATCAGTAACAATTTCAAGGCATTTCTGAAAAGCCCGTGATGTTTAATTAACAGAGTCTGTGTCTCACTGGAACTTTGGGATTCAGATTCAAGAAAACCACCAGTGCTGCTCCTAAAACAGATTCCTCTTTTGTTATGTGGGTACCACTGTAGGGCTTGTCCCTTGCTCCTGGCTCCAGCCCTTGGCAACACCAAGGCCTGCCTGGGATGTTGCCCCTGTCCTGGAGTTTGCAGCCTCTTGGGCTCCTGTCCAAATGCTCTGGAAGTCTGGGATGCTCCACTGGGATTATCCCTACCCCAGTGTAGTCTGTGCCAGCCAGCCCAGCCACTGAGCAAGTCCTTCCATGCAGTAAGTTACAGACTTCACTTTATTAGTGCCTCTCTTTCCCCACACTATTGAATTTATTCTTTCTCTGTATTGTTATTATTTTTCTGGCAGAGGACTTTGGAAGGTGAGAGAAAGGATCTACTAAAAAGTTAAACAAATCTAAGCCCCCTCGTCAAACCCTTTGGAGGCACCAGCTCCAGTCCCTCAGCAAATGAAGTCAGCTGGTGGTCTGGGTTTAAATGTGCCTGTTGAGGGCTCAGGCCAGGTTTGGCAGCTCACAAATCAAATTGCCTCGTGGTTCTCAGGAGCAGAGGATTGCCACGGGTGGAGGAGCTGTGGGGGAGCTTTGCCCCACTCTGTCCCAGCCCTGGCCCTGGCCCTGGAGGGAGGCACTGAAATCATTGGTTCACAACAGGTCAGGAGGGAAATTCAGGCTCTGAGGTTTTGTTTTCTGTGTTATGTTACACTATTGACACAGAGCAAGGCAGCCCCAAACTGAGATTTTGTCTCACTTGAATGGGTCTGGGCCAGTCCCTTTGCTTTGGTAAATTCTTATTAGGAGCAGAGTGAAATTTGAAAGAGAGAGCAGGAAACACAGAGCTATTAAATCTCATCTGATCTCATGTTAATGAAGAGTTTGAGCCACAGGTCTTTGCTTACTCTGATTTTACCTGCTGGGAGCTGCTTGAAGATCCTCAGTTTTGCTCTTGCTACTGACCACAGGTAACATCCTCCAAGTCCCACCCCACTGGAGGGACAAGGGGCTTTCCTGAGGCCACAGCAGGAGCTGTGACATGCTCTTGTGTCCATAAGGTGCTGCAGAGGCCTTGTACAGGACAGGTCTTTCTGAGGTGCTACACCAGTCCATGGTGTGCCATGGGGTGTCCCTTGATGCCTGGGAAAAGCACAGCCAGCAGGGTGAAGAGCTGGAGGCAGCTCCAAAATTCTGGCTCTCATACAGCCTCTCTCCTTGTACAGGAGCAGCTCACTAAGGAAACATGGCTCTTGCTGCCTGATCAAGGCCTGGAAGAAAGAGAATGGTGTTAACACCCTCAGGTCTCTCACCAGTCCTTTTCCCAGCTCCAAACAGCCCTTTTCTCAGCACCTCCCCAGTGCCTGCCCTCCCTGGGATGAGCATCCAAACCTAATTCCACTTGTTTCCAACTCAGAGCCATTCCCATTGTCAGTACCGCCTCTGGACAATTCTCATGGAAGTGCTGCAGGGAGATCTGCCAGAGTAATTCACACCCTTTTATGGGTCTTCCTTTGAATTCTTCTACAATTTCAGGAACAAAGTTGCGGATTTTTGCAGAAGTTTAAACTCTAGGACACCGCTCTGCTGGGCCGCCACAATTTAAAGCTGCTAACAGGTTGGGTCTTGACTGCTTTCCATGACTCAACCATGCCAGGAGCGCAGGATCCCATCCAAAGGCCACCAAAGGCAGCGGAAACCTTCCTGCTCTTGGAAATCACCCCACTGCTTTCACCAGCCCCTGTCCAAGCTGAGCTCTGACCCCTGCACAGCTGAGGACACGCAGGATGTGGCCTAACCAGGTGGGGAGGAACTCCAGCGGCTGCAGGACCTCCGTAAAAATGGGAAATGGCACCAAAAATCACTTTTTATGTCTCTTAAGCTTTATGCACTTGTTTCTTGTTTCCATCCATGCAATGAAGGCTTCAGGAGTGTGTGGGATCATTGCCTGGAATCTGTGTGTGTCCATGTTCTGTGGTCTGGGATGAGCAGGGAGCTTTGCCCAGATGTCTCTCTGTGGTGCCTTCCACCCTAACCCATTCTGTTATCACCAACTTCATTTTTTCCTGCTCTTCCAAGCCTTGGCACCGGTCCTGTGGATGGCGCTGGGAAAGGAATGGGTGACTTCCTCAAGGGAGCTGCCGCAGCAGTGTCTAAACTCAACGAGTGATGAGGAAAGGGAGACTGAGGAAGCACGACGGGGGTGCCTGGCGAGGGGATTTCGTCCCTCAGACCCTGACCAGGCCGGAATGTCCCCGGATTATTCTCTAATGGTCCCGGAGGGGCCCCGCGGGTCCCTGAGGGGCCGGCCCGGGGCAGGAGAGGGCGCCCCCTGCCGGCCGCCCGCGCCCACGTGCGTTCCC